>JASGCC010001300.1:0-39426 GCA_030067915.1 Hydractinia echinata | reverse complement strand
CTAGAGATAAGACTATCACTGTATAACATATGCACATTGTACCAGGAATTCCATGAAAAAAACAGCACGCATGATTCTATATTTGAGAATTTGCGCGTGCAATTTTTTAATTTTTATTATTCACTTATGGAGTGGTTTAAAAGTGTTAAATATATTAACGAAACACATTGCTTTGTTGTTAGAAGTAACCTATAGCAAATATATACTGCAGGAATACATGACAAAGAGAGGGCTATGTCTACCATGTTGTATTCACTGCAATCATCTACTATTTTGTTTGCCGTGTCAATCCGCCCCTCAACATGGCAGCAGACTATCTTTTCACGGCAGGTTATATTTTCTCTGTAACGATTGTGTTTTTTACTAAAAGACATCTCCAGTTCCATTTCGATCTTTTGCTCCATACAATTCTTTTTTTCGTGGGCAAGAAGCATGTGCATTGATGTTTTAAAACAGATGATCATTCCAATTTCTTTTTAATTTTTTTTATAATTTGTTAGGATTTGTGCATATAATGCTTACAAAATCAAGATTTTTAATTTTAAAAATGTTACCACAAGATTTTTAGTTGTGTAAATTTTCTGTGATCTGCTGTTATAAGACCAAAAAAATAACTTTTTGAGGAAAATGATGATAATTGGTATAATTTTCATATAAAAATTGATTCTTTCCAGGATACAATTTCTTGCAACAATAACTTACACTGTTGAACGTCATAATACTTAATACAGCCATTCATTGGAAAGCCATGCTATTAATAGTATACATTAACTGGAAATTTGCTATTAAAAAGTTTAAATTGATATGTTTTTTTCAGTTATCTGCTGAATAATAATTTTATAAAAAAATTTAAAAAAATAATTTTTTGAGGAAAACGTTAGTTTTTAAAATCTGATGTGGTGAAAAGTAGGCCAGGGTTGATTTTTTATATAAAGAGAATATTTTTTTAAAATATAATTTCTACCAACATGAAATGTAGCTAATTCCATACTGAATACATGTTCCGAAAGAGGTGGCACATTTGTATTTATTTTTGAAAAAAAGAGGCAGTGTACGTCATCTTTTCAAAGATATCTGAGTTAAGCATATAATTAACTTTCTGTAGCCTGAGCTAGATTGAATTTTGTTAACTAATTATTTTAAGTAAGCTTATTTTTTAAAGCAAGACGAATAGTGCTGTGTGCTCACTTAGTAGTAAGAATACTTTGTCTTAAAAAGTTATTTTTTTCTTTTATGATACATTTATCTTTGACATCTATGTTAACATGCTTTATTAAATAAAATACCAGTTTTGCCACTTGAAATACAATTGCTCAAAGATATTTTTGTCTTGTATGAAAGAAATTTGTGAATACCTTAAGGCAAGAAATTCTATTGTTCTTTGCTCACGTGATCATTATTGGGAAATCTTTCTTCTTTAATGTTAGATGTGACCATGCTGGCTTTATGCTCATTGGTTGATTTTAATTCGGGTTTGCACTGAAATTATTATATAAAAATCTAGAAGAAAACTTAGTTAACTAGGCTAGACATGTCTGAAATCTGGACAATCCTTGTTAAATTGAGACAGTGTAGAGATACTGCTAACTTGATACCATAATTATTCAAATAAGTAGTCAAATTGTTATTCAGTATATTGACTTTCAGGAGGGACATATTATATGTACAGGTAATATTGCCAGTTGAAATACCCCTAAGTTGAAGTATATCCCTCTCTCCAGTGAGCTAATTTCCTACCTCAAGGCTTTATTGTGACTTATGCTGAAAAATTGAACAAGTAACACCCAATTTCTGAAAATTTTACGACCCGTTTCAATTATTACCACCCCTCATATTAAAACAAAATCGTGGAGTGGTGGGATTAGTTTTACAGTGTAATGATTTTAAAAACTAGGTAAATTTCTGTTGTTTTAATTTAATGATGATGCACAATGTGGGATAAGGAAGTTTTCTGGTAACAAAATTAGTTTTGTGTAAATGCTGATGCTATGTGTGACCTTTTGTATTTCTATGTTATGTTATTTAAAAAATATTCCATTGTTGTAAAACCATGAAAGTTATTGGTTCGAATCCAATCCGTCTTTAAAAGGTGGTAGTTCAAATGGAAGAACAACATGGTGTGCAACAAACAATAATGAAATCAATTCAAAAATTTTTACAAACAAAAGTTTCAAGAAAGGAGGTAACTACAAGAAAAGAAAGTAGGAAATTTTTTAATTTACTCGGGATATACGTTCAGTTATTCAGGTTTTGCTGAGCTATGGCAGTAACTAGTTGCAATGTGAAAATCAAATCCAATAAGTAAAATTTAGTTAAAAATAATTTTTTGAGGAAACTAATTTATCACACTGCAGTTTGTAACATGTAATTGGTAATAATGTAATAATGTAATTGGTTCTAGAAGCTTCAAAGGTGGATATGTTTTGGATAAGGTAGAAGATTGGATTAATGAATTAAAGATGCTGAGTAAAATTGCTAAAACAGAGTCGCAAGGGGCATAAAGTTGTTTTATCAACAAGCATAAATTAACGTACTGTATGCGAACATACCACACATATATAATTATTGGAAGAAGTACTCGTAGTTATTGAATTCGAATTAATACCAGCACTGACGGGAGGTATTAAAGTAAACAAAAACGAGAGACAACTGCTGTCACTCCCGATTAAACTTGGTGGTCTTGGTAAACAAATAAACAACAGACTCGACAATATGAAGAAGATCCAGAATTGAAACAAAAGAAAAACCAATCATACAAAATAAATTGCTAAGATTAGTGTCATTCTCGATCATGTCAGAAATCAAATGAGTAAGCAGGAAATCAGACTGAACGATATCAACCAGGAAGCAGTGTATCTAGTTGACTGACTACCTTCAAGGAACGAGGGATACACAATTAACAAGCTATGCTTCTGGGCTCTGATTCGAATTTCAAGTTCACAATTGATCATGCTTTGTCATGCAAAAAATGTGGCTTTGTTTCGCTTAGACAATGAAATCCGTAATGTCACGGGGATGTAACTAAAAGAAGTTTGTCATGATGTACGTATTGAGCCGTGTCTACAACAGTTACCTGGTGAGCCATTCAACGAGTGGACAGCGAATGTTTCTCAGGAATCGGAGTTATGTATGCACAAGAGGTTTTTGGAACACTGGTCAAATGGCATTTTTAGATGCTAAGGTGTGCTACCAAAAGCATATGATGTAAATAAAAAGGAAAAAAAAGAGAAATTACAATAAACTTATTTTGCAAGTAGAGCATGAAACTTTAACGCCACTACCGATATCCGTGTGTGGCGGAATGGGTCGCGTGTGTCGAAAGTTCTATACTCGGCTTTCCGAAATGATTTCTGAAAAGCGTAAACATTATTTTTCAAAAATTTCAGCATGGATAAGACGTAACATTTGTTTTGCGCTTATCAAGTCTATATGCATATGTGTTCGAGGTAGTCGTTCAGTCTTTTCATCTAACCTTGTCGCATCTCTGTCAGTGGATCCTAAAGTAGTTCTGCTACCTTTATATATCATACTTATGTCGACATCACCAGAATAGCATTTTTCTTTTAATACGGCGATATTTCGCTATAGAAACAGACCAACAAATTATTTTATTGCAATGTATGTACAGTTGACTCTCTCTAATCCGAATCTCAAGGGGGATAACTTTTTTTTCGGATTACAGAGAGATCCGGATAGTAGAAAGTCTCTCTAATTCGAATTTCCAGGTTTCAAGGGTGAAAATTCGGATAAGAGAGAGAAATCGAACTTTTTTGAAAAAAATTAAAAAGGTGAGAAATAAAAACGAATAAGTAAGTTTGAACGAAAATAAAAGAACTCACTGACTTGCGATTTCTTGCGATTTCTCTTTGTCTTCAAAAATCAAAACATTCGAATTCGACAAGATTCAAATTACGAAAAACAAAAACATTCGAAAGTGTTAATGGTATATTTACACTTAAAAATTCGGATTATAGAGAGAATTTAGCCGAAGGGACCTGAAAATTAGTTCGGATTATAGAGGTTTTCGGATTACAGAGATTCGGATAGTAGAAAGTAAATTATGAGAGTTTCTTAAGGAAAATTGACGGTGTCTTTTAATTTGTTCGGATTATAGAAAGATTCGGATAATAGAGATTCAGATTAGAGAGAGTCAACTGTATATACGTTTTAATTAAATATAATGTTCAAAAAGGAAATGACCATAAAATGTAACATACTGTGTGCTTCTATGCTACCTTCGTTGTAGTATGGATGGAGCGTTGATGACAGGTCTATTCAGAGCAATACGCCTAACCATCTTGTGAACTGCCTTAGTCTATTAGAATTACTAAAACCTTTTAGAATAACTCAACAAATTTTACTGTTTTGCAAAAAATGCTAGAGTACTATTTCTTTTTAGGAGTCGGAAATACACCCAATATTAGCTAAATCAAATTCTATTCATACTGTTAACTAATAGCTATTTCAACCGGTTATTATGAGAAAGTCGAAAGTAGCGTTCAATGGCTAGAGAGCCTTAAGAACGGGCCTTGTACAGCACAATATAACTTAACTTCGTAGCAACCATATCGTCGCTATAAATGTAGACAAGTAACATTGCCGTTAAAACGTGAAAGATGCAGTCATAACTCAATTTTATTTAGCTAGTTCCACTATATTAATAACTATGTTCCTCCGAATAGTTTTTCTAACAGCTACGAACAAAAAAATTCCATATACATTTTTATCATTTTTGTCATGAGGTTTTAGTTTTTAAAAAATATTGAAAGTTCAAAATCACATTACACTGCTTCCTATAAACAGCCAAAAAAACATGACACACATAAGTATTTTTCTAAAATATCGTTTTTATTTTGTATGGATAGTTATCCAAATCTACTGCTTGTTTCAATATCTCTCTTTTGATAGATGTATGGATAGGTGTCCCACATTCCTCCATTCTTACTGCGTTGAATAAAGTATTCCGTAAATTGAGCTGTTAGAACATCTAAGGTTGGCGTGCTAAATATTTTAATTCGCGCGAAGGGTAAGTTCAAAAAATGCGTTTTTCAAATGATGCATGTATATTGATAAAATCTCTATTTTTATAAGGTATGGATGGATCTCTCATTTTCTTGGTCGTTTACTGAGTAGAACTAATTTTGTATACACAGGTCTGCTAGGACATGCTGTATGTTTTTCCGCCTGAAGGTATTTTGCAAAATATCCTTTTAATATTGTATGGTGGTATAGATCGGTCTCCCTTGTTCCTGCTTCTTACTGAGTGGAATAAAGTCTTCCCGTGAATTCACGCTAGGACATTTGATATTATCGCGCGTGCTTGTTATCTGAGTGGAATGAAGTGTTTTTAGACATCTGGTAGGGTCTTCTTCTTGATTGCTTCTTTGTGGTGTAGAATAAAGTTTCGCTTTTGATTCGCTTACTAGCTAAATCTCCTTTTTAGTAGTGTATGGATGGATATCTAACATTTTATTCAGCGTGAAAGGCAACTTCCAAAATTCTCATTTCAAATGATGTATGGATGGGTTTCACACTCTCGTGCCTGTTTTCTGAGTGGAATAAAGTATTTTCTCGAATTGGCCGACCAAGAGATTTAATACTTCACCTTTCGCGATAGCGTTTTTATCAGATTTCTTTTAGGTTGTATGTCAGGATCTTTTGCTCCCTTGCCTGTTTACAGAGTAGAAGAAAGGTTTTTTTATTCGCTTGCTAGAACATTAAACATTTCATTTGGTGCGAGCTTCTTCCTCCAAGGTGCGAGAGAGCTTTAACAAAATCTTTGAAGTATGCACATGCAATGATATACGCACGCGTGTGCTACTCGCCCTTTCGATTTTTGAGTAGAAAAAAGTGATCGTTGGACCGTTTTTTTTATTCTGTTTCTTTTTTTTATATTGCGTAAGGTTATTCCCCAAAATACTTTTTTTAATGATGAATTGATAGGTTTCGCTACTGGTCTAATTGTTTTTTAATCAGAATAAGCTTTGCCTTGTTTTAGCTTCAGATTACATTCAATATCGTATTTATTGCGGGAATGGTTTCCTAAATTTGGTTTTCAGTATTGTATGTGTAGGTATGGATGGGCCTGGCTACTTGCCTAAATATTTACCCTAATAGGAAATACTTTCCCAATTACTTAATTCAATTCGCTTGCTTGTGTAGCTACTGACTAGAATAAAGTTTCCCCTTGCTTTTTGTACAGCATGCGTTTCCGAACAAACTCGTTAAAATTTAGAACAGTTGTACACGTTTCATGTGATCAAAAAACGACCTTAAATGTTAATCGAGATATTTAGTAGGCCTTTGCGTTTTAATTCTCAGTATTTAACCAGAATTTTAAATTTTGTTTAAGGATGCATTTCACGTTGCAAAAAATGAAATGCATACGGTATGGATGGATGCGTTGTTTTATGAATGACAAGCACATGCCATAACCCATTGGGTAATTCATTACTCTGCAAGTAATAAAAGAGACACAGTTACATTAATACATGCAGTCATGCTGCCGAGCATAGTGATACATACTAACTTTTTGTAGCCCTTCCCTGGCCTCTTCCCAGGTTAACTTGTGTTATGTTATATAAGTACAACGTCGTCCGTAGCGAGTTTATAATAATACAACCTCGTCCCTGGCTATAATCGCTGTTGCGATGTCAGAAAAATACAACTAGTAACTTTTTAAACGTCCTGGATATTTACGTTACACTTTAATAAGGGACATTAAATTAACGTGAATTTTTTAAAAAATCTGGCTAAAAAGCGAAAATAGCCGAATACCTGTTGGCTGAAACAAAGTTTTCAAATAGGTGGCTACACCCTTTACTTTAATAAAAACTTTGGCGAAAGTCTAAAGTTTGTTAATTCAAGGAGACAACAGTTTCAATAAACCTGTAATACTCACAATTAATTTTGTAACAACAAGCTTTATGATGTGTTTTTATTTGAAGTGACATTGAATTTTGTGAATTCCACGTAAATTATGTCTATTGTTGTAAGACTATGAAAGTTATTGGTTCGAATCCAATCCATCTTTAAAAGGTGGTAGTTCAAATTGAAGACCAACATGGTGCTGCAGCAATTAGTTTCATACTGCAACAAACAATAATCCAAATCAATTCAAAATTTATAATTCATACAGTAATACCCTTAGTCTGTCTTTTTGTGTGCAAAATTGCGGTGTAATAGAATAAGCTCCATTAATCTCGCCCAAAATCTACAAAAAAATCGAAGGTTCAATTCGATATCCGCGGTATTTTAATTATTTTTAATTGCCATTGATAATAAGAACCGCCGTACGCTTTGTTACCCAGTCTTTTGTAACCACATCATCAAGTTCTATCCATGCCAGTACCGATAAGTAACGATATGGAGGAGATTCTTATTTATCTTTTGCCGCTTTTTTAAAATGGAAACAAATCAGAAATTTAAGCTCTTTCGAATTTTTCTACCGTGATTAATGGTTCGACAACGAAGATTTGAACAGTCAGATTTGAATAGTAAAGTTGTTGGGTTTTGACAAGGTTTAAAATGTTCTCTTTATGACTTTTTTGACTTCTAAGGGCTTTGTTTTTACAACATACTCACTATAAAAAAACGGACAATATATCGATAATGTAAAATGGATATTATGTCCGTATGCACTGGAATGAACGGGCTTCTAAAAATTGATATATTGACCATATGTATGAAAAATGGATATAATGATAATATTTTCAGGAGATCCGAGAATCCATATAATATAGAGACCTGGTGACCAGTGTCAGGACGGAGCGCATCGCTGCTGCACTGCAGGGCGCTCCGCGGTTTACGGACTACTGCATCCTTGTACCCCACCCTCTTCCCTGTTTTCAGACAAGGAAATATAACACTAAGGTTTATTTATTTACGTCATCATCAGGTATCTACAAACTTAAGAAGCTGCCACTTACACTAGACAGCAGAGGCTGTAGCCAGGATACCCAGCTCAACCTTCCACAACATTTCATATCATACTTTATGGCTAGCCTAGTTATTTAAGCTTTCTTTGATAGAGAAAGAAAAAATTGATCATAAAGGCGGGACAACGCTGGATCTCCTGGCTAAATTTATGGCTAGGCAGACTGTAAAACTCGTTTTTTCACAGAACTGTGCGTTTATCTGCACGATAGTCGTTTAGGGGAAGTAGTTAATGTTATTTATTCACAGGTAATCAAGATTCTAATATGAAAGTGGAAAATAATAAACTGCCGTCATTAGCTAGGAGGGGGAGGTGCGAGGGTGGGTTTTGGAGATGGCCAGCCAGTTAGGCGCGTACAAGAGTTATCTTACCTTCTTTCTTGCCTCCAGCGGTGAGTTAGGGGGCCACCAATCCATACTGTGTATTTTACCGTGGTCACTCACAAACAGAGTTGTTTGCCATGGTATAGACAACCGCAAAAAACTAAATTGCTTAAAAAGGATAACTACCATAACACAGGAACTCACAGTATAGTACTAAACTTGCACAAAGTAGAAGGCTAAGAGTATAAAATATCAATTGTTTAATAACAGTCTATGAAGTGTTCTATAATGGAAGATCATTTGAGACTTAAGTAATCAGAATCAGATAGTTTGTTGGGAAAGTTTGCTGAATATTGTTCCATGATTTAAAAAAATGAACGCTGAGCGAATGTAGATTGAAGGTGGTTGTATATCTACACTAGGTACAGTAGGTAATTTGTGAGTGAAGTGCAGAAGAAGTATATTTCGAGCTAAAAATGGTTCCTTCCTGACCAATATAGTAAATTTCAAAAGGGATAATTGAAACAAGAACGTGTTGAAATTTCAATAAACACATTGAAAATGTGTATGTACTTTTCATGAAACAATCACACAATGGTGCCATGGCGAAAATTTATTTCATGAAATTTAATTTCACTTTTCGAAAGTTTTCTTCAATTCAATTCAATCTTGCAAAGTTTCTATGATTAAAGTAGGTAAGATATATTCTATCATCTGAATATATCTTCTTTTTTCATGAAAAAGATCTAGAGTGGATCTCAACAAAGAATTATCCTGCTAGCAAAATGGGAAAGTTGCTCCGTGAAAAACTTAAAAATAACAACAGCTAGCGAAAAGGACAACGACACCTTATTTCATGGGTAGAAGCAATGCATATAAGGACAAACAAGAAACAAAGAAGGCAGATAATAAAAGGAGAATTGAATTACATAGTATGTAAATCTGTGGAGACGTTGATAAAAATTATAAATGTTGAAAATTATATTGTATGGTATAGTAAAACTTGCGAGCCAATACTGTTTATGTATATAATAGAAGTAGAGGGTTTAAATTTTACAATTTTTAAAGTTTTTAAATTTTACAACGAAGGCTTGATGCTGAAATATTTTGCTCAATGTGTTTTTATTTCTAAATAAATACAGTATTAGGATATGGTTATTAGCATTAGGTAACATACTATATTTTTATCTCAAAATATAAGTCAATTTATTTGCAGATTTTTTCGGCTTGATATTCAAAAAAAATTTGTTTGTTATTATGAATTTTGGATAGTGAAACATACTCCAATACGTTTTTGTTGATACATGTTGTGTCATCATACTTTATTTTCTACTTTTTCAGATTTGAAGGAACACATTCCAATTAGCATTGGATTTTTTGGGTAAAATGTCGCCATCACAAAACAGTTCTCAACTATCATGGGTAGACTTCATGAAATGTTATAACACCATTGCGGGGACATTGGTGTACCTCGTGTTGAGTAGAAGTCTGGCGAAGACAGTAACTTCGATTTCCCATGGATGGAAAATACAGGAATTGATGGTAAGTAGAATTGTTGTTACATTTCTTGACACTCCATATATCATGATTTTACAGTCATTGTGAAAACATTCGGATCGAGGTACTGTAGGGTTTAAAAAATAGTGGCAACAACGAAAATGAGCTGTTGAAAAGATGTGAAGAAGAAGTCGGCATACTCAAAAAAGAAATGTCTAGCTACTTGCTTTTTTACAAAGATATTATGGAATAATTGGAAAATGACATAGATATCAATAGCTACAACTTTTATGCGAATGAGGTATGGTGAATGCTTCTTTTGCCTAATTGTGCTAGTTTATATTTATTTTTTTGGTTTTGTCAAATGTACAGGATTCTTCTTTATTGTGTGCTTCTGATTGGGATATCTTGACAACAGCTGTTGCACTTTTAAAACTTAGGATTAGATATGGTTTCTCAAATGCTTCGCTATGACATTTTTTTTATATTTCAGTGCTTACCAATGGCGAAAAGGTTAATCCTGAAGAGAGGCATAGACATCGCGGAAAGGCAACTGTTGGAAGGGTGTCAGGAATTTGCGGGTGTTATTGCCATTGATTAAAACATATCTCCTATAGACAATGAAGATGATTTGAGCGACAAAAACAGTGACAGTGAAAGCGATTTTTCCCTGTCCGGCTCAGACAGTGACCCGGAATAATGTAGCTTTTATCGTCTGTATTTATTATTTGAACCACCATAGCTCTTTTCCGGGATTACATATTTTTTTAAGATTTAGTATCGTATCCGAAATTTTGTTTAAACGGGCTTTTTCCTCCTTCGTTTTCTCCTTCTCCTTCTCACTCATTCCACACAGTATGTTCTATTGTTTGTAATCAATTTATATTATCAACTTGTGTCAAGTCATTAAAGTATTTTTCAGAAAAAGGGTTCCGAATAGAGAACTATCCTATGATATTATTCGTTATGTGCACTCCATTTCTTTTGTTTCGTCGAAATTAGGCCTGAAAAGAATTTTTCAGACGAAAAGGTTCCCAATAGAAGACTATCCTATGATATTATTCGTTATACGCTGTCCATTTCTCTTGTTTCGTCCAAATTAGGCCTGAAAAGAATTTTTCAGAAGAAAAAGTTCCGAATGGAGGACTATCCTATGATATTATTCGTTATGCGCTGTCCATTTCTCTTGTTTCGTCCAAATTAGGCCTGAAAAGATTTTTCAGAGAAAAGTGTTCCGAATAGAGAACTATCCTATGATATTATTCGTTATGTGCACTCCATTTCTCTTGTTTCGTCGAAATTAGGCCTGAAAAGAATTTTTCAGACGAAAAGGTTCCGAATAGAAGACTATCCTATGATATTATTCGTTATACGCTGTCCATTTCTCTTGTTTCGTCGAAATTAGGCCTGAAAAGAATTTTTCAGACGAAAAGGTTCCGAATAGAGGACTATCCTATGATATTATTCGTTATACGCTGTCCATTTCTCTTGTTTCGTCGAAATTAGGCCTGAAAAGGATTTTTCAGAGAAAAAGGTTCCGATGCTGTCCATTTCTCTTGTTTCGTCTAAATTAGGCCTGTAAAGAATTTTTCAGACGAAAAGGTTCCGAATAGAGGACTATCCTATGATATTATTCGTTATACGCTGTCCATTTCTCTTGTTTCGTCCAAATTAGGCCTGAAAAGAATTTTTCAGAAGAAAAAGTTCCGAATGGAGGACTATCCTATGATATTATTCGTTATGCGCTGTCCATTTCTCCTGTTTCGTCGAAATTAGGCCTGAAAAGAATTTTTCAGACGAAAAGGTTCCGAATAGAAGACTATCCTATGATATTATTCGTTATACGCTGTCCATTTCTCTTGTTTCGTCCAAATTAGGCCTGAAAAGAATTTTTCAGACGAAAAGGTTCCGCATAGAGGACTATCCTATATATTATTCGTTATACGCTGTCCATTTGTCTTGTTTCGTCGAAATTAGGTCTGAAAAGAATTTTGCAGACGAAAAGGTTCCGAATAGAGGACTATCCTATGATATTATTAGTTATACGCTGTCCATTTCTCTTGTTTCGTCGAAATTAGGCCTGAAAAGAATTTTTCAGAGAAAAAGGTTCCGATGCTGTCCATTTCTCTTGTTTCGTCCAAATTAGGCCTCAAAAGAATTTTTCAGAAGAAAAGGTTCCGAATAGAGGACTATCCTATGATATTATTCGTTATACGCTGTCCATTTCTCTTGTTTCGTCGAAATTAGGCCTGAAAGAATTTTTCAGACGAAAAGGTTCCGAATAGAGGACTATCCTATGATATTATTCGTTATACGCTGTCCATTTCACTTGTTTCGTCGAAATTAGGCCTGGAAAGGATTTTTCAGAGAAAAAGGTTCCGATGCTGTCCATTTCTCTTGTTTCGTCTAAATTAGGCCTGAAAAGAATTTTTCAGAGGAAAAGGTTCCGAATAGAGGACTATCCTATGATATTATTCGTTATACGCTGTCCATTTCTCTTGTTTCGTCCAAATTAGGCCTGAAAAGAATTTTTCAGAAGAAAAAGTTCCGACTGGAGGACTATCCTATGATATTATTCGTTATGCGCTGTCCATTTCTCTTGTTTCGTCCAAATTAGGCCTGAAAAGAATTTTTCAGAAGAAAAAGTTCCGAATAGAGGACTATCCTATGATATTATTCGTTATACGCTGTCCATTTCACTTGTTTCGTCGAAATTAGGCCTGAAAAGGATTTTTCAGAGAAAAAGGTTCCGATGCTGTCCATTTCTCCTGTTTCGTCGAAATTAGGCCTGAAAATAATTTTTCAGAGGAAAAGGTTCCGAATAGAGGACTATCCTATGATATTATTCGTTATACGCTGTCCGTTTCTCTTGTTTCGTCCAAATTAGGCCTGAAAAGAATTTTTCAGAAGAAAAAGTTCCGAATGGAGGACTATCCTATGATATTATTCGTTATGCGCTGTCCATTTCTCTTGTTTCGTCCAAATTAGGCCTGAAAAGAATTTTTCAAAAGAAAAAGTTCCGAATAGAGGACTATCCTATGATATTATTCGTTATACGCTGTCCATTTCACTTGTTTCGTCGAAATTAGGCCTGAAAAGGATTTTTCAGAGAAAAAGGTTCCGATGCTGTCCATTTCTCCTGTTTCGTCGAAATTAGGCCTGAAAATAATTTTTCAGACGAAAAGGTTCCGAATAGAAGACTATCCTATGATATTATTCGTTATACGCTGTCCATTTCTCCTGTTTCGTCCAAATTAGGCCTGAAAAGAATTTTTCAGACGAAAAAGTTCCGCATAGAGGACTATCCTATGATATTATTCGTTATACGCTGTCCATTTCTCTTGTTTCGTCCAAATTAGGCCTGAAAAGAATTTTTCAGAAGAAAAGGTCCCGAATAGAGGACTATCCTATGATATTATTCGTTATACGCTGTCCATTTCTCCTGTTTCGTCGAAATTAGGCCTGAAAAGAATTTTTCAGACGAAAAGGTTCCGAATAGAAGACTATCCTATGATATTATTCGTTATACGCTGTCCATTTCTCTTGTTTCGTCCAAATTAGGCCTGAAAAGAATTTTTCAGACGAAAAGTTTCCGAATAGAGGACTATCCTATGATATTATTCGTTATACGCTGTCCATTTCTCTTGTTTCGTCGAAATTAGGCCTGAAAAGAATTTTTCAGACGAAAAGGTTCCGCATAGAGGACTATCCTATATATTATTCGTTATACGCTGTCCATTTGTCTTGTTTCGTCGAAATTAGGTCTGAAAAGAATTTTGCAGACGAAAAGGTTCCGAATAGAGGACTATCCTATGATATTATTAGTTATACGCTGTCCATTTCTCTTGTTTCGTCGAAATTAGGCCTGAAAAGAATTTTTCAGAGAAAAAGGTTCCGATGCTGTCCATTTCTCTTGTTTCGTCCAAATTAGGCCTCAAAAGAATTTTTCAGAAGAAAAGGTTCCGAATAGAGGACTATCCTATGATATTATTCGTTATACGCTGTCCATTTCTCTTGTTTCGTCGAAATTAGGCCTGAAAAGAATTTTTCAGACGAAAAGGTTCCGAATAGAGGACTATCCTATGATATTATTCGTTATACGCTGTCCATTTCACTTGTTTCGTCGAAATTAGGCCTGGAAAGGATTTTTCAGAGAAAAAGGTTCCGATGCTGTCCATTTCTCTTGTTTCGTCTAAATTAGGCCTGAAAAGAATTTTTCAGAGGAAAAGGTTCCGAATAGAGGACTATCCTATGATATTATTCGTTATACGCTGTCCATTTCTCTTGTTTCGTCCAAATTAGGCCTGAAAAGAATTTTTCAGAAGAAAAAGTTCCGACTGGAGGACTATCCTATGATATTATTCGTTATGCGCTGTCCATTTCTCTTGTTTCGTCCAAATTAGGCCTGAAAAGAATTTTTCAGAAGAAAAAGTTCCGAATAGAGGACTATCCTATGATATTATTCGTTATACGCTGTCCATTTCACTTGTTTCGTCGAAATTAGGCCTGAAAAGGATTTTTCAGAGAAAAAGGTTCCGATGCTGTCCATTTCTCCTGTTTCGTCGAAATTAGGCCTGAAAATAATTTTTCAGAGGAAAAGGTTCCGAATAGAGGACTATCCTATGATATTATTCGTTATACGCTGTCCGTTTCTCTTGTTTCGTCCAAATTAGGCCTGAAAAGAATTTTTCAGAAGAAAAAGTTCCGAATGGAGGACTATCCTATGATATTATTCGTTATGCGCTGTCCATTTCTCTTGTTTCGTCCAAATTAGGCCTGAAAAGAATTTTTCAAAAGAAAAAGTTCCGAATAGAGGACTATCCTATGATATTATTCGTTATACGCTGTCCATTTCACTTGTTTCGTCGAAATTAGGCCTGAAAAGGATTTTTCAGAGAAAAAGGTTCCGATGCTGTCCATTTCTCCTGTTTCGTCGAAATTAGGCCTGAAAATAATTTTTCAGACGAAAAGGTTCCGAATAGAAGACTATCCTATGATATTATTCGTTATACGCTGTCCATTTCTCCTGTTTCGTCCAAATTAGGCCTGAAAAGAATTTTTCAGACGAAAAAGTTCCGCATAGAGGACTATCCTATGATATTATTCGTTATACGCTGTCCATTTCTCTTGTTTCGTCCAAATTAGGCCTGAAAAGAATTTTTCAGAAGAAAAGGTCCCGAATAGAGGACTATCCTATGATATTATTCGTTATACGCTGTCCATTTCTCCTGTTTCGTCGAAATTAGGCCTGAAAAGAAGTTTTCAGACGAAAAGGTTCCGAATAGAAGACTATCCTATGATATTATTCGTTATACGCTGTCCATTTCTCTTGTTTCGTCCAAATTAGGCCTGAAAAGAATTTTTCAGACGAAAAGTTTCCGAATAGAGGACTATCCTATGATATTATTCGTTATACGCTGTCCATTTCTCTTGTTTCGTCGAAATTAGGCCTGAAAAGAATTTTTCAGACGAAACGTTTCCGAATACAGGACTATCCTATGATATTATTCGTTATACGCTGTCCATTTCTCTTGTTTCGTCGAAATTAGGCCTGAAAAGAATTTTTCAGACGAAAAGGTTCCGAATAGAGGCCTATCCTATGATATTATTCGTTATACGCTGTCCATTTCTCTTGTTTCGTCGAAATTAGGCCTGAAAAGAATTTTTCGGAGAAAAAGGTTCCGATGCTGTCCATTGCTCTTGTTTCGTCCAAATTAGGCCTGAAAAGAATTTTTCAGAAGAAAAAGTTCCGAATGGAGAAATATCCTATGATATTATTCGTTATGCGCTGTCCATTTCTCTTGTTTCGTCGAAATTAGGCCTGAAAAGAATTTTTCAGACGAAAAGGTTCCGAATAGAAAACTATCCTATGATATTATTCGTTATACGCTGTCAATTTCTCTTGTTTCGTCCAAATTAGGCCTGAATAGAATTTTCTCAGAAGAAAAAGTTCCGAATGGAGGACTATCCTATGATATTATTCGTTATGCGCTCTTCATTTCTCTTGTTTCGTCCAAATTAGACCTGAAAAGAATTTTTCAGAGGAAAAGGTTCCGAATAGAGGACTATCCTATGATATTATTCGTTATACGCTGTCCATTTCTCTTGTTTCGTCCAAATTAGGCCTGAAAAGAATTTTTCAGAAGAAAAAGTTCCGAATGGAGGACTATCCTATGATATTATTCGTTATGCGCTGTCCATTTCTCTTGTTTCGTCCAAATTAGGCCTGAAAAGAATTTTTCAGAAGAAAAAGTTCCGAATGGAGGACTATCCTATGATATTATTCGTTATGCGCTGTCCATTTCTCTTGTTTCGTCCAAATTAGGCCTGAAAAGAATTTTTCAGAAGAAAAAGTTCCGAATAGAGGACTATCCTATGATATTATTCGTTATACGCTGTCCATTTCACTTGTTTCGTCGAAATTAGGCCTGAAAAGGATTTTTCAGAGAAAAAGGTTCCGATGCTGTCCATTTCTCCTGTTTCGTCGAAATTAGGCCTGAAAATAATTTTTCAGAGGAAAAGGTTCCGAATAGAGGACTATCCTATGATATTATTCGTTATACGCTGTCCATTTCTCTTGTTTCGTCCAAATTAGGCCTGAAAAGAATTTTTCAGAAGAAAAAGTTCCGAATGGAGAAATATCCTATGATATTATTCGTTATGCGCTGTCCATTTCTCTTGTTTCGTCCAAATTAGGCCTGAAAAGAATTTTTCTGAGAAAAAGGTTCCGAATAGAGAACTATCCTATGATATTATTCGTTATCTGCACTCCATTTCTATTGTTTCGTCGAAATTAGGCCTGAAAAGTATTTTTCAGACGAAAAGGTTCCGAATAGAAGACTATCCTATGATATTATTCGTTATACGCTGTCCATTTCTCTTGTTTCGTCCAAATTAGGCCTGAAAAGAATTTTTCAGAAGAAAAAGTGCCGAATGGAGGACTATCCTATGATATTATTTGTTATGCGCTGTCCATTTCTCTTGTTTTGTCCAAATTAGGCCTGAAAAGAATTTTTCAGACGAAAAGATTCCGAATAGAGGACTATCCTATGATATTATTCGTTATACGCTGTCCATTTCTCTTGTTTCGTCGAAATTAGGCCTGAAAAGAATTTTTCAGACAAAAAGGTTCCGAATAGAAGGCTATACTATGATATCATTCGTTATACGCTGTCCATTTCTCTTGTTTCGTCGAAATTAGGCCTGAAAAGAATTTTTCAGAAGAAAAAGTTCCGAATGGAGGACTATCCTATGATATTATTTGTTATGCGCTTTCCATTTCTCTTGTTTCGTCCAAATTAGGCCTGAAAAGAATTTTTCAGACGAAAAGGTTCCGAAGAGAGGACTATCCTATGATATTATTCGTTATATGCTGTCCATTTCTCTTGTTTCGTCGAAATTAGGCCTGAAAAGAATTTTTCAGACGAAAAGATTCCGAATAGAAGAATATCCTATGATATTATTCGTTATACGCTGTCCATTTCTCTTGTTTCGTCCAAATTAGGCCTGAATAGAATTTTTCAGAAGAAAGAGTTCCGAATGGAGGACTATCCTATGATATTATTCGTTATGCGCTGTCCATTTCTCTTGTTTCGTCGAAATTAGGCCTGAAAAGAATTTTTCAGACGAAAAGGTTCCGAATAGAGGACTATCCTATGATATTATTCGTTATACGCTGTCCATTTCTCTTGTTTCGTCGAAATTAGGACTGAAAAGAATTTTTCAGAGAAAAAGGTTCCGATGCTGTCCATTTCTCTTGTTTCGTCCAAGTTAGGCCTGAAAAGAATTTTTCAGAAGAAAATGTTCCGAATGGAGGACTATCCTATGATGTTATTCGTTATACGCTGTCCATGTCTCTTGTTTCGTCCAAATTAGGTCTGAAAATAATTTTTCAGAGAAAAAGGTTCCGAATGGAAGACTATCCTCATTGATATCCATGATAGATAAAATTTGGTTGGTTAGTCATTGTGAAATATTCTTATTTTATTTTCTATTGGTTGCTTCACAAGAACTACAGGTTATAGATACCTTAAACAAATGAAACCTTAGAAAAATCTAGTGACTCAGAAATACTGAAAACAAATAATTCATTGAAACAGGTGACTTGAAAGTTTGTATCTTGTTGACTATAGAAATGTGCAGATATCAACAAGAATGTAATATGGAATAAACAATACCTTCATTGAAACTGGTACCTGCTAGAAACTTAGCATAATAAAATTATTATTTGTTCTATTCTGGTTAAACTTTACTAAAACTAAATTAACTAATAAATTCTGTAAAATACTAAACTTTGAAGGGGTTGTCGTCATGTGTGTACATGTGTTCAAAAAATAGCTATATCATAAATAACTTACCATAGCTTTTAGCTAGCTAAATTTTTCCATGTGTAATTTTTGGTACCATAGCTTCACAAAACCATACATCTTCTAGTTCACATTGAAGTTTTGAGTCATCCTAACAAGGCTTCTTTTCTTTGTTTTAGCAGAATCATAATGAAACAAATAATGAGAAAAGTAACCAACCAGGTAAACAAAGCAAATCTGTGTGAAAAGCTTTTTCTCATGGTTCAACACTGTAATTCAATATATTTTCGGTTGATTTAATGCTCGCGTTCGAGCACCGCATCTACTATTAACAGTTTCTGTATAAACCTTCACATAATCTTTTTTCTTAGCCGCCAGTTGGGTTACAAGAGAAGATACGGGCTTGGGTGCAGTTGATTTTGATGTTATCAATACAGCCGTTAGTAAAGAAGAACAGCAACCGAGCAAAACTTACTTCAAATGGAAAGATACGGATCGTTATGATGTTGGGAAATACTCCTCAGAGCATGGTCCAGCGGCTGCAGTAAGACGGTTTAAAGGAAATCTCTTAAGCTCAATGAAAGTACCGCACGCTACTTTAAAAAGCGATACGAAAACTCCTTGAATGAAAGAAAAGAAAATGAAACCACACCTAGTAAGGCTTTGACCAAATACAAAATTAAAACCGGAAGACCATTGTTGCTTGGTGAACTGGATGCTATGGTACAAAAATACTTACGGGCAGCAAGCAATCGGGGTGCTGTTATATCAAGAGCAACTGCCGTATCCGCCGCCAACGCATTATTAAAGAAATATCCGAATATAGTTGGGAAGATTAATTTGGAATCATCATCTTGGGCAAAGAGCCTTTTCATCCGTATGGGTTATGTTCGACGAAAAAACACCTCTGCAAAGGTTAAAATACCTGATAAAGCCCGTAAAGAGATCGAATTCCAGTTTCTTTACGACATCGTTTCCAAAGTTGAGAAGCATAATATACCAGATTCATTAATAATGAATCTCGACCAGACCCCTTCTTATTTGGTTCCATGTAAAAAGTTCACAATAGCTAAGAAAGGAAGTACCAACGTTACGATATATGGGTGCGACGATAAGAGAACGATCACTGCAACGTTTGTCATTACCTTATCTGGAGAGTTTTTGCCCATTTAACTCATTTATGGTGGTAAAACACTTCAAAGTCTCCCCAGATATCAATTCCCACAATCGTTTTAGCTAAGTGTTAACCCGAAGCACTACTCTAACACAACTGAATCACTCAAGCTACTTAATGAAATCATCATACCGTACGTGGAAAAGATTCTCTCTTCTGAGGACATTCCAAATGACCAGTATATATGCCTTATTAATAATGGATATGTTTACTGGACAAAAAACCAGCGAAGTGCTTGATCTTCTAAAGGCTAATAAAATACTAGTCACAAATGTCCCTCCGAATATGACTAAGTATTACCAGCCTCTTGATCTGACAGTGAATGGCTACGCCAAGAAGTTCATGTCGCAGAAATTTAGTGGTTGGTATACACAGCAAATTAGCCTTCAGCTAGAGAAAGGAGTTCCAATTGATGAAATTGATGTGAAACTTCGCCTATCGCTCATCAAGCCATTACACGCTGAATGGATAACCCATTTGTATAACCAGATGACCAACCAATCAAATAAAGTTATCGGAAGTGGTTGGAGAGCCGCAGGAATACAAGATGGAATCCGCCTTGTTCTATCTAACCTTCCTTCCATAGATCCTTTCGAAGAAATTTCCCCTATGAAAGATGCTACAGCTTATGAAGTTCCTATTCCGATTTCCGCATTTGCTATGTCTTCCGAAGAAAAGAGCTTCGGGTATTCAAGGCAGAACGACTCAGACGAGTTTTTCACTGTATTTGTGTTAAAGGAATGGTTCAATTTAAAAAAAACATTTTTTCTTTCTTTCTGAATTAGATCACAAAAAGTCTATTAATATATAGAAAGTAATTTGGTTATGCAAAGGAATTTGGAGGAATTTCTCTTCTAATAATTAAGGAAAATGTTTTGGAAAAAACTTTTGCGGTTGGGATACTTATGAAAATTTTGCGGGAAAAAACTTTTGCGGTTTATCACAACATTTTGCGGGAATAAACTTTTGCGATTCGAGCCAAAACCGCAAAAACCGCAAAACTTTCTTCCGCAAACACTTTCTTCCTTCAAAGTATTTTTAACGAATCCATAATAACATTCTTAAATCAGACCCAAACTATGTTTAAGGAAAAATGGCTATATCTTAAAATCATAATCCAAAAATATTAGCGGTCTTGCCACAACTTAAGTGTTTGCTCAGATTTTCTAATTTCGTCATTTTTTTACTTTTTTATTAAAGTTTTGTTCTCTTCAATTTTATTTCATTAAAATTTATATAATTGTTGCACAGTCATTCTAAAAGTGACTTAAATCCGGCTTTTTAAAAAAAATATAATATATGCTTTATATTTTGCTGAACATTTTCTACTAATTTTATTTTCAAACGAATTATTCTACTGCCACAATTTTTGGTTCTTACATAAAATATATAACTTTTACGAGAATGCTTCAAAATTCCAAAATAATAAGACTCTCAGACTTGAAACTTGCAAAAGCTTATGCTCTTAACGTTGGTACAATATGGTTAAATCACAGCATTTTTGAATACAAGTTTTTTCACTGCGTCTTATTCCACGAAAATAGGATAGCCTATCGTTGAACGTCAGAAGGAAACACCAATTTATATCTTTTATGGGAGAAGAACTCTAAAAAGATGACTTGCTATCTTGATAAATTGTTTTTATTTTTTTAGCAGGCAAAATAAAGCAATTCAATCTCTATAATAATACGCTAAGTGTGTCTGTCTGTCTGTGACAGGCAAAGTGGATGTTTTCATTTTCCTTTGATGTTGCCGAAAAATGCATGTCTAATATGTTAAATTTTCTGAGGTTACGGCGGGACGAAAATAACAAAACTTTAACGTCAATATCCTATATTAAATTAATGAAGCCATTACAGTGCACCTAAAACTTTGAGGCCAAATAATTTGGAAACGAGGTGGTGACGTCAATGATTTTTCACCGCGTTGGTAACTAGGGACCATCTAGGACCAATTTAGGTAATTTTCCCAAACCTGGGTTCCCAAATCCGTTTCGGAATGGACGGTTTATGACGTCATCAAAAATCCTTCAAACCCTAATATCTCTACAACCGTTTGTCAAAAGTACACGATCCTATACATTTTCTTGATCAGCGTTTGAAGATCTATACGATAAAGGCAACGGGTTTATGAATTTCGAAAGAAAAATTATTGGTACTTTTATTAGGTACTTTGCTGACGTCAGCAAAATTTTTAAACCTTTATATCTTCTTAACCGTTCGTCAATAGCACATGATAATATACATTTTTCTCATCAGCGTTTCAACCTCTGCACATTACAGGAAACGAATAAACTAAATTTCGCCAAATTGTTTTTGTATATGCACTGCTGACGTCAGCAAAACACCTTAAACAACCTATTCTTTTGCCTAAGTGGATTTCTCCACGGGCCTTATCGACTAGTCTCTTATAATAATAAGCCAGTTCCGTGTGTCTGTCCGTCACTTTTGCAAACACGATATTTTTTACCACCCGAATGCGCGAGTTTGTCGAGTTTTTTTGTTTTGTTTACATTTGTCTCGCAACCGTTAGAAACCACGTGATAGAAAATAAGCAGTATGATTCGCTCAAATACGTACTTTCGAACGGGACGGTATTCGAATAGAAAGTTTCCTTGGCGTAAAAACAAACAAACATAAAAATCTCTCGACAAAGTTCTCGACAAAAGGCGAACTAAAGAAGCGGATAAAAAATGTCTTATTTTCGACGATCCCTACGAGTCATAAAAAAGTGCAGATATTAAGAGCAAGGAAAGTCAAAGTGAAGAAGTGGAGTGGATTAAAAAAGCATATAATTTGGAACAGGGTTAACATCGACACACAAAACAACAACAAAGGAACAGTCCCTTCGTCTTCAAAAAAGTGCAAAAAGTGAAATGGTAAAGTGTTTCAAAAAAGAATATATGAGAAAGAAAGAAAAGTCCAAGTGAAGAAGTAGAAGTAAAAGTAGAAAAGTGAAGTTGGAAGCCACAATAAGTTACTTCGGAAGTGAAGAGTGGAGCTAGAAGTAGTAAAGTAAAGTTAGAAGTAGAAAATGAATGCTAGCGTTTCAAGTTCAAGTGACTTGGAATTCAGAAAAAAGTAAGAACTTTGATATTTTTAGACGTTCCGTTTTTATATGTAGGACACTTAAAATTGTCAAGGAGAATCGTATTCTCAAAAAAAATACATTAGAGCTTCAAATTCTTAAAGTTTACCGCGTTTTTTTTTTTTTTTTATGCATAATTAACGTGTCTCCTGGTGCGTAACTAATGTATTTGTCCTAAAATTCAAAATGCTACATAAAGCTGTTAGCTGGCTACCAAACAAATGTGCCAGCTAAATAGAAAGTTTTGGTTTGTTGAACTATAACTTCAAATGTCATAATTTTTACATTGCTACATTGCTATTGTTTTCCTTTATATGTGTTTTACTAAGCATAAATAGCTAGCTATAGACTTAGCTAAGTCTCCCCAGCTTAAGTTAAGTATATTTAACTGGGTGTCTTAGGTACTGTTTTGTTAGCTAGCTAGCTAATGTTAGCTTCAAGGCTCCATCCCATAGCTAGCTCTAATCTATGAGTTTTGTTGTTATTCCTCTTTTTTTAGGTATTTATAGCTACCTTAGTAGTCAAACTTCTCTTCTTTTTTGAACACGAATTATGATGTAATGTGTCAACAAAATCTTTCTTGAACTTTTAGGATACTGTGACACATTTTTATGCCCATAGAGAATAATTTTTTCACATTTCCTGTAAACTTTACAAGGGGACCACAATATGACAAGTGGAACGAATTTTATAGAATTTAAAGTGTGTGAGTTAAGTTATTTTTTATTGTTTTGTTTCCTCATCCTGTTAAACTTTTGTCAGCCTACATGTAAAATGCCAGGGTTTTTTACAGGGTTTTTTGACATTTGATTGGAAATTTATATACGTGGGTTTATGACTTTGGGGTTGTCAGTTCATATTGTTCGTGTTGCAAAATGCTGTTTTTTGAAATTTTGTGTAAACTTTTGTGGAAATAGACCACATGCAATATATATACTGAAACAACAAATCTTTGTATAGAATCTGACTTCATTGTAAGCTGTTGTAAAGCTGATGTCTTTATCGGTAAAAATAACAGCCATAGTTTACTAATTAAGAAAAAAATAAAACGAGTTTGAAAGTTAAAAAGTATTTATTTGTTAAGCTTTTCGTACATTAAGTACATCTTCAGACTATATAAACAACTTTGTCTTTATATTTCGTATTATAAGCTATTGTTTGGGAGAACTAACTGTATATGTGATGTAATTTTTGCTGGAAGAAAATTCCATGGTTTCACGTTTTTGTTTTTCTTGAGAATTTTACAAAATTTTGTAGGGATAAATGTTTGCTGATGATAAAAAAATTACTTAATGTTCTGACTGAAACTGTTTTTGTTGTTTATATTTTGTAACCTAAACGCGAAGACTGTGTGCACTGAAATGACTGATTTTTTTAAATTTTGATGTGTTTCATAACCTTTTTGTGGAAGATTAATGGGTAATGGCAATATACGACATGCTGAAATTATTTTTGTTGATTTAGATGTGTTTCTCAAAAACCGATCTGTTTTACATTTTGTGTAAACTTTTGTTTATGAACCGTATATATACAATGTTTGTTGATTCAAGTTTATTCTTTGCTTATTGATTTTTTGACATTTAGGTTTAAAATTGTTGGTAAAGGGCAGTATGGATCATCATATTAAAAAATAAAATTTTTGTGTTCTTAACTGGTTGATTTTTACATTTTGTGTAAATTTTTGCGGGAGAGGATGGTATGCAACCGAAGTGACTGATTTTTCTAGATTTCAATTTAATGTTTTCCAAACTATGGCTTTTTCATATTTTTGTATAAGCTTTTAAGGGAAAGACAATATTTAAAATGTGTAAAGAATTTATTTTTGTTGATTTTTGCTAACTCTTGTAGGCCTCCTTTTTGACATTTCAGAATAAAATACTGAGGGTTTTCAACATAATGACTTATAAGATGTACATATTTGAGATGCGTTATTTCTAACATTGTTATTATCCGTGTTGTGACTGTCGGTGTTGTAACTGTCGGTGTTCTTACTGTGGGTTTTGTGGGTGTTGTGAGTGTCATTGTTGTAACTTTTTATCAACTAGATTTTGCACCTTACAAGCTGTTCTTTTTTATTTTGTGTAAGATTTGTGTGGAGGATTTAATGCGATTTGACATTTGACATTTGGTGTAAGATTTTAAGAACATTTTTTTTTTGTATATGCACTGCTGACGTCAGCCAAACATCTATAAGCAACCTATTTTTTCATTGGCCTTTTGCCTAAGTGGATTTTTCCACGGGCCTTATCGACTAGTCTCTTATAATAATAAGCCAGACATGGGGAGTTCGTGGCAAGTTCTATCATCGATAGAACTGGCCTCGTAGCAGGGGGGTGCAGTAACGTATGTGACTACCAAAAATAGCATGGTAGACAGATTTAAGGACATATTGTGGAACAAAGTGTCGAAGTTTCGCTATAGCTCCATTAGCCCTCTTGAGTTTGATGGCAACCTCATTAATATGAGATTTCCAACTAAGGTCAAAATCTAGTAAAATGCCAAGATACTTAATGCAGTTACTAGGGAAGAGTTTTTTGCCGTTGATGAAGATTTTGAAGTCATAGTTTATAGGTTTAAGCTTGTGTTTAAACAGGATATATTCAGTTTTACTTGCATTCAAATAGATTTTGTTGGCGTTGAGCCATTGAGAAAGAAATTTCAGATCCATGTTGATTCTTTTTGAAAGGGACTTTAACGACTTGTTAAAACATATTAAGTTGGTATCATCAGCAAAATGATGAACCAATGAATATTGATAGCATAATGAAGATCATTTATATAAATGAGAAACAGAAGGGGGCCTAGTATGGATCCTTGCGGGACACCATGTCTAATAAATCTGTAGCTGGATTTAGATCCATTAATTGATACAAACTGTTGCCTACCAGACAGATAGGAGCGAAATAGATCAAGAGGAATGCCACGGATACCATAGTGGAACAGTTTTTTTAAGAGGATTTCGTGGTCAACAGTGTCAAAAGCCTTCTGGAGGTCAATAAAAACACCACAGGCATACTGACCATTATCAAGTGCGTCCATAATATTTTGGCATATGTTTTTAAGAGCGTGTGCTGTGGAGTGTTTTTGCCTGAATCCAAACTGTTGAGAGTACAAAATATCATGTTGTGACAAAAACTTCTCTACACGTTTGTAGATCAGTTTTTCAAAAACTTTATCAATATTAGATAGCAAGGAGATTGGTCTTTAATTTGTACAGTCAAGTTTGGATCCTTTTTTAAATACAGGAATAACCTTGGCAATTTTTAATTGGGATGGAAATACACCAGAAGAGAAAGAAAGATTGATCAGAATTGAGAGTGGCTTGGCAAATTCAGATTTCAGAAGAGCCAATAATTGACTAGGAATATTAAAAGGACCAGATGCTTTATGGCAATTTAACGAGGCAATACATGAGGCTAATTCATCAGTGTCAGTTGGCGAGAGAAAAATCGAATTAGAATTTCTGTTTTGAAGAAAATGAGAGAAGTGCTTTGAAGAAAAAGGAATTTTAGATTGTATGGTATCAGCAATAGAAGAGAAATAATCATTGAAGGAATTACAGATTACAGAAGGATCAGTGACATTAGTATTATGAAGATTACGACAGGTAGGAAAAGAAGATTTAGACTTTTGGTAGATATAATAGAATTGATGCCTTGCCACACCTTGTGAATATTGCCCAGGTTATCACTGAAATAGCTTGCATAAAATATTTTCTTCACAAGGTTACAATTAAGTTTCTATACTGCTTATAACGTTTATTGAGAGCAGATCTAATTAAAGGATCTTTAGCCTTCATAGAGGATTTATAAAGACGATCACGTTGTTGAATAGACTTAATAATACCTTTAGTAATCCAAGGATTTAAATCACGTTTGTGTTGACGCTTAGTCAGTGCTTTTGTAGGTGCATACTGATCCAGGAGACCTTCAACCCTGTTGAAGAATTTGTCGAAAGAGAGGTCTACATTGGCAGAACTTATTTCAAGAGTTTGTTCCCAGTTTGTATCAAGAATGTCAAGAATAAAATTTTCACGATCAAAATGTTTCCAATCTCTGACACTAGTGTTAACATTAGAAGGAGAATATACTGTTTTTTGTGACTGATAAATCCTGTTTATCAGTGTTTAAATTCCACAGTATGTACATACCCCCATTGAGTATCCTAGTACTCCACTTTATGTGGGTCAGCCCTACTCCTTCTATAAGGTTCCTCCCAGAACCCCTTGCCTCAGAGTATATATAGTTGGCACGTGGTTTTCATTTTCCTCTTCAGTTCTTCAGCCGAATTTGCTAATCATTGCACTCATTGCTGAATTTTACATAGCTAGCAAGCTACTAATTTTATGTTAAAAAATGAATGTTTTCACTTACATTTTGCTGGCATCTGCACATACATCAGCTGCCTCCTCGGACAACGATGATGCTGCATCACAAGCAGGCATCCTCCATCTGGCAGCACAGAAAAAATCGAAGCGTCGAAGACCGCGTTGCCCTGGTTGTCGAGAGCCAGTTGACAATCATGACTTTAACCCTCTAAGTCGACTTTGCCAAGGTCGAGAAGTGTTGTCCTCTCGAGTGGACTCAGATCGACATGTCCGGCAGCAACACCCTTCATCTGCTCGGTCTACAACGCCTCAGCGTCAATCCACCCACCAGAAGTCTTCAAACGAGACACAGGACCAGTCAGCAGCTCATCCACTCACTGACCTTCGTAACGAACTGGCTCGCCTTGAAGACGAACATGCCACTCTTCAGCGTAGCATCACAGAGAATAAATGTTTTCCAGTAATGTTTCTTCTTTTTCACGTGCAAAATTTTAACATCGTTGATTTTATTGTTTCTTACAGCAGACTCTACGCGTTCCCTCATGTTCATTGCTGAAGCCATGATGAACGGAAAGAATAGACCTATTTCAATATCGCCTTTTCATGATCAGCCGTGGTGTGGAAAAATCAAAACATTACATGAAAACGAGGTTAGTTTAGATAAAGTTCAGGACGCCAAGTTGTTTACAAGCTGTTCTGACCTTAGTTATCAACAAATGTTGGTTTTATAATTTCCAACTGCCATATTGAAGGATCGTAGTGCAGTGGCGGATTTAGGGTATGTCAAGCTAGTCGGGTGGACGAACTTAATTTTCGTCAAAAGCCTTGTTGTTTCAATTTCAAATGAAAAGCCCTTGCAGGCTAAAAGATTTCGGGTTCTTGTTCGTGTGCAATTTTGTTTCTTATACCGTTCGAGGTTGCCAGTAGACTGTTTTGTACAGAACTTCTACAATCTTGTTCCGTCATTTCAAATAAACAGGTTTTATCCCATGGTATTATCTTGAAATTGCAAATTGTGTCATGCAGTGCGTGGAGATACAGGCTAGAACAAACCAACGCTTTACTGTTAGCGGGCAAAGCGAGGGTCATAAGTTAAAGTAGCCCAAAGCAGTAAAAAAAACGCAAGTCGATCAGACTTCAGAATCAGATGCTCGTGGAAACATTTCGTCTGTTCGCAGCGACCAGGCGAAAGAGTAGGATCCAATCGTATTCCCGCGCCGTTTGCCAGGCGCCAACCAAACAATTTCTTCAATTTTTTAAGGTTTTAATTTTTGATTTATTTCGACCTGTTTTTGAAATTATGTTTATGTTATTAGTATATCTTTTAACATTTATAGTGTATAACTGCATTATCACCTTTTTTTGTTGGTCATACCTTTCTCCATGAAACTTGTTTTCTCAACAATACACCACAAAAATCAGAACACCCCCACCTCGTCTGATCGGAATAGACGAGGTGGGGGTGTTCTGATTTTTGTTAATGAAAACTTGGATAGCCACCTTTTGAAACACCTTTACTTCGAAAATGTTGAATCACTATGGGTGAAAGTGTGCCTGAAAAAAACTAAACCTATTTACGTGTGTGGGGTTTACCTGGAGGTAGTGATTTGCAGAGTACCGAAAACCTGTGTACTCATTTTAAACAGTGTTTTAACAAGCTCCCAAAAGAAAAAGAAGTTTTTATCTTGGGAGATTTTAACTGTAACATGCTTTCAAAATATGCTCTTTCCTCCAAAATAAAGGAATTATGCTCCACTCCTTTCCTAAAACAACATATTACGGAGCCAACTCGTGTTACTGAAAATAGTAGCACTCTTATAGACTTGATACTTTCTAACAGTTCTTGTATTTCTAAAACTGGTGTCATGGATTTAGGCATCAGTGATCACAATTTAGTTTATGTGATCAGAAAATTCAAAAGGCCAAAATTTGAACCTAAAACTATCAAGGTTCGTAGCTACAAGAACTTCAGTGAAGAGGCTTTTCTGAAGGACCTCAGGAATTTAGACTGGTCATATTTTAATAATTATGATGACCTTGATGAAGCATGTGAGAAACTGAATAAAAATGTTAAAACAGTGGCTGACAAACATGCCCCTTTCAAAACACATAGATTTTCTGGCCGTGTTGAGGCATGGGTCACTGATGAATTAATAATAGCCATCAAAGAAAGAGACTTCTTGAAACAGAAAGCATCAAAAACAAAATCCATAATAGACTGGGAAGCTTTCAAACAAAAAAGGAACCAGGTAATAGGTCTTAAAAATCGACTCAAAAACGAGTACTATAATGACGTTTTGCAAGACTTTCAAAAACGGCCAAAACAACTTTGGAAAACCCTAAAAAAACTGGTTCCTGATAAGTCAGGCAATACTACCTCGATAAAACGAGTAGTCCAAAACGATGGTACAGAAACTTCTCACCCAAAATAAATTTCCAACACATTCAATTCATTTTTTGTCAGTATTGGTGCCAAACTAGCCTCTAAATTTTCTTCTGACACTACTAATGTTAATCCACCTGTTAGCGGACACGATTTTCGGTGGGCTCGTATTGAGACCAAAAGTGTCGAAAAAATAATTAGTTCACTAAAACTTAATAAAGCTACAGGCTTGGACGGAATTGGTTCACGACTGCTAAAAGCAGGTTCGTCAGTTTTAAGTATTTATTTATCAAGTCTTTTCAACAAATCTTTATTTACTGGTTATGTACCTAAATGCTGGAAGACTAAAAGGGTCTCGCCTATTTTTAAAAGTGCCAATAAAACAGATCCTACTAATTATCGGCCTATCTCCATTTTGCCAATTCCTATGAAAATTTTTGAAAAGTTAGTGCATGAGCAAATGTCTCATTTTATTTCTGAGCACAACTTCCTGAATGACAGACAGTCCGGATTTCGAAAACTCTTTTCCACAGAAACTGCAGTAGTCGATGTCTCTGATTTTATTCTTACTGAGCTCGACCAACATAACTTTGTTTGTGCTGTGCTTATTGACCTTAAAAAAGCTTTTGACACTGTTGATCATAAAATTTTGTTAAAAAAATTATGGAGTTTTGGCATCAGAGATGCTGCCTTTGACTGGTTCGAGTCCTACTTAACGGGCCAAAAGCAGCTGACTCTTGTAAACGACACAGGATCAGATCTGCTTCATGAAAACGCTTTTGGGGTGCCGCAGGGATCTGTGTTGGAGCCCCTGCTTTTTCTTTTGTAACGAAACAAGACAAGTAGAGTGCGTATATGCGACAATACCTTAGACAAGTCCTTCATTCGGAACTTTTTCGTCCGAAAAATTCTTTTCAGGCCTAATGTCGCCGAAACAAGAGAAATGGAGTGCACATAACGAATAATATCATAGGATAGTTCTCTATTCGGAACCTTTTTCTATGAAAAATTCTTTTCAGGCCTAATTTCGACGAAACAAGAGAAATGGAGTACGCACAACGAATAATATCATAGGATAGTCCTCCATTCGGAACTTTTTCTTCTGACAAATTGTTTTCAGGCCTAATTTGGACGAAACAAGAGAAATGGACAGCGTCGGAACCTTTTTCTCTGAAAAATTCTTTTCAGGCCTAATTTCGACGAAACAAGAGATATGGACAGTGTATAACGAATAATATCATAGCATAGTCCTCTATTCGGAACCTTTTCGTCTGAAAAATTCTTTTCAGGCCTAATTTCGACGAAACAAGAGAAATGGACAGCGTATAACGAATAATATCATAGGATAGTCCTCTATTCGGAACCTTTTCGTCTGAAAAATTCTTTTCAGGCCTAATTTGGACGAAACAAGAGAAATGGACAGCGCATAACGAATAATATCTTAGGATAGTCCTCCATTCGGAACTTTATCTTCTGAAAAATTCTTTTCAGGCCTAATTTGGACGAAACAAGAGAAATGGACAGCGTATAACGAATAATATCATAGGATAGTCCTCCATTCGGAACCTTTTCGTCTGAAAATTTCTTTTCAGGACTAATTTCGACGAAACAAGAGAAATGGAGTGCACATAACGAATAATGTCATAGGATAGTTCTCTATTCGGAACCTTTTTCTCTTAAAAATTATTTTCAGGCCTAATTTCGACGAAACAAGAGAAATGGACAGTGTATAACGAATAATATCATAGGATAGTCCTATATTCGGAACCTTTTCGTCTGAAAAATACTTTTCAGGCCTAATTTCGACGAAACAAGAGAAATGGACAGCGTATAACGAATAATATCATAGGATAGTCCTCCATGCGGAACCTTTTCGTCTGAAAAATTCTTTTCAGGCCTAATTTCGACGAAACAAGAGAAATGGACAGCGTATAACGAATAATATCATAGGATAGTCCTCTATTCGGAACCTTTTCGTCTGAAAAATTCTTTTCAGGCCTAATTTGGACGAAACAAGAGAAATGGACAGCGCATAACGAATAATATCATAGGATAGTCCTCCATTCGGAACTTTATCTTCTGAAAAATTCTTTTCAGGCCTAATTTGGACGAAACAAGAGAAATGGACAGCGTATAACGAATAATATCATAGGATAGTCCTCCATTCGGAACCTTTTCGTCTGAAAATTTCTTTTCAGGACTAATTTCGACGAAACAAGAGAAATGGAGTGCACATAACGAATAATGTCATAGGATAGTTCTCTATTCGGAACCTTTTTTCTTAAAAATTATTTTCAGGCCTAATTTCGACGAAACAAGAGAAATGGACAGTGTATAACGAATAATATCATAGGATGGTCCTATATTCGGAACCTTTTCGTCTGAAAAATACTTTTCAGGCCTAATTTCGACGAAACAAGAGAAATGGACAGCGTATAACGAATAATATCATAGGATAGTCCTCCATTCGGAACCTTTTCGTCTGAAAAATTCTTTTCAGGACTAATTTCGACGAAACAAGAGAAATGGAGTGCACATAACGAATAATATCATAGGATAGTTCTCTATTTGGAACCTTTTTCTCTGAAAAATTCTTTTCAGGCCTAATTTGGACGAAACAAGAGAAATGGACAGCGCATAACGAATAATATCATAGGTTAGTTCTCTATTCGGAACCGTTTTCTCTGAAAAATTCTTTTCAGGCCTAATTTCGACGAAACAAGAGAAATGGACAGCGTATAACGAATAATATCATAGGATAGTCCTCCATTCGGAACTTTTTCTTCTGAAAAAGTCTTTTCAGGCCTAATTTGGACGAAACAAGAGAAATGGACAGCGTATAACGAAGAATATCATAGGATAGTCTTCTATTCGGAACCTTTTCGTCTGAAAAATTCTTTTCAGGCCTAATTTCGACGAAACAAGAGAAATGGACAGCGTATAACGAATAATATCATAGGATAGTCCTCTATTCGGAACCTTTTCGTCTGAAAAATTCTTTTCAGGCCTAATTTGGACGAAACAAGAGAAATGGACAGCGTATAACGAATAATATCATAGGATAGTCCTCTATTCGGAACCTTTTCGTCTGAAAAATTCTTTTCAGGTCTAATTTCGACGAAACAAGAGAAATGGAGTGCACATAACGAATAATATCATAGGATAGTTCTCTATTCGGAACCTTTTTCTCTTAAAAATTCTTTTCAGGCCTAATTTGGACGAAACAAGAGAAATGGACAGCGTATAACGATCAATATCATAGGATAGTCCTTCATTCGGAACTTTTTCTTCTGAAAAATTCTTTTCAGGCCTAATTTCGACGAAACAAGAGAAATGAACGGCGTATAACGAATAATATCATAGGATAGTCTTCTATTCGGAACCTTTTCGTCTGAAAAATTCTTTTCAGGCCTAATTTCGACGAAACAAGAGAAATGGACAGCGTATAACGAATAATATCATAGGATAGTCCTCCATTCGGAACCTTTTCGTCTGAAAAATTCTTTTCAGGACTAATTTCGACGAAACAAGAGAAATGGAGTGCACATAACGAATAATATCATAGGATAGTCCTCCATTCGGAACTTTTTCTTCTGACAAATTGTTTTCAGGCCTAATTTGGACGAAACAAGAGAAATGGACAGCGTCGGAACCTTTTTCTCTGAAAAATTCTTTTCAGGCCTAATTTCGACGAAACAAGAGAAATGGACAGTGTATAACGAATAATATCATAGGATAGTCCTCTATTCGGAACCTTTTCGTCTGAAAAATTCTTTTCAGGCCTAATTTCGACGAAACAAGAGAAATGGACAGCGTATAACGAATATCATAGGATAGTCCTCTATTCGGAACCTTTTCGTCTGAAAAATTCTTTTCAGGCCTAATTTGGACGAAACAAGAGAAATGGACAGCGCATAACGAATAATATCATAGGATAGTCCTCCATTCGGAACTTTATCTTCTGAAAAATTCTTTTCAGGCCTAATTTGGACGAAACAAGAGAAATGGACAGCGTATAACGAATAATATCATAGGATAGTCCTCCATTCGGAACCTTTTCGTCTGAAAATTTCTTTTCAGGACTAATTTCGACGAAACAAGAGAAATGGAGTGCACATAACGAATAATGTCATAGGATAGTTTCTCTATTCGGAACCTTTTTCTCTAAAAATTATTTTCAGGCCTAATTTTCGACGAAACAAGAGAAATGGACAGTGTATAACGAATAATATCATAGGATAGTCCTATATTCGGAACCTTTTCGTCTGAAAAATACTTTTCAGGCCTAATTTCGACGAAACAAGAGAAATGGACAGCGTATAACGAATAATATCATAGGATAGTCCTCCATGCGGAACCTTTTCGTCTGAAAAATTCTTTTCAGGCCTAATTTCGACGAACAAGAGAAATGGGACAGCGTATAACGAATAATATCATAGGATAGTCCTCTATTCGGAACCTTTTCGTCTGAAAAATTCTTTTCAGGCCTAATTTGGACGAAACAGAGAAATGGACAGCGCATAACGAATAAATATCATAGGATAGTCCTCCATTCGGAACTTATCTTCTGAAAAATTCTTTTCAGGCCTAATTTGGACGAAACAAGAGAAATGGACAGCGTATAACGAATAATATCATAGGATAGTCCTCCATTCGGAACCCTTTTCGTCTGAAAATTTCTTTTCAGGACTAATTTCGACGAAAACAAGAGAAATGGAGTGCACATAACGAATAATGTCATAGGATAGTTCTCTATTCGGAACCTTTTTTCTTAAAAAATTATTTTTCAGGCCTAATTTCGACGAAACAAGAGAAATGGACAGTGTATAACGAATAATATCATAGGATGGTCCTATATTCGGAACCTTTTCGTCTGAAAAATACTTTTCAGGCCTAATTTCGACGAAACAAGAGAAATGGACAGCGTATAACGAATAATATCATAGGATAGTCCTCCATTCGGAACCTTTTCGTCTGAAAAATTCTTTTCAGGACTAATTTCGACGAAACAAGAGAAATGGAGGTGCACATAACGAATAATATCATAGGATAGTTTCTCTATTTGGAACCTTTTTCTCTGAAAAATTTCTTTTCAGGCCTAATTTGGACGAAACAAGAGAAAATGGACAGCGCATAACGAATAATATCATAGGTTAGTTCTCTATTCGGAACCGTTTTCTCTGAAAAAATTCTTTTTCAGGCCTTAATTTCGACGAAAACAAGAGAAATGGACAGCGTATAACGAATAATATCATAGGATAGTCCTCCATTCGGAACTTTTTCTTCTGAAAAAAGTCTTTTCAGGCCTAATTTGGACGAAACAAGAGAAATGGACAGCGTATAACGAATAATATCATAGGATAGTCCTCTATTCGGAACCTTTTCGTCTGAAAAATTCTTTTCAGGCCTAATTTGGACGAAACAAGAGAAATGGACAGCGCATAACAAATAATATCATAGGATAGTCCTCCATTCGGAACTTTTTCTTTTTAAAAATTATTTTCAGGCCTAATTTGGACGAAACAAGAGAAATGGACAGCGTATAACGAATAATATCATAGGATAGTCTTCTACTCGGAACCTTTTCGTCTGAAAAATTCTTTTCAGGTCTAATTTCGACGAAACAAGAGAAATGGAGTGCACATAACGAATAATATCATAGGATAGTCCTCCATTCGGAACCTTTTCGTCTGAAAATTTCTTTTCAGGACTAATTTCGACGAAACAAGAGAAATGGAGTGCACATAACGAATAATGTCATAGGATAGTTCTCTATTCGGAACCTTTTTTCTTAAAAATTATTTTCAGGCCTAATTTCGACGAAACAAGAGAAATGGACAGTGTATAACGAATAATATCATAGGATAGTCCTCCATTCGGAACCTTTTCGTCTGAAAAATTCTTTTCAGGACTAATTTCGACGAAACAAGAGAAATGGAGTGCACATAACGAATGATATCATAGGATAGTTCTCTATTTGGAACCTTTTTCTCTGAAAAATTCTTTTCAGGCCTAATTTGGACGAAACAAGAGAAATTGACAGCGCATAACGAATAATATCATAGGTTAGTTCTCTATTCGGAACCGTTTTCTCTGAAAAATTCTTTTCAGGCCTAATTTCGACGAAACAAGAGAAATGGACAGCGTATAACGAATAATATCATAGGATAGTCCTCCATTCGGAACTTTTTCTTCTGAAAAAGTCTTTTCAGGCCTAATTTGGACGAAACAAGAGAAATGGACAGCGTATAACGAAAAATATCATAGGATAGTCCTCTATTCGGAACCTTTTCGTCTGAAAAATTCTTTTCAGGCCTAATTTGGACGAAACAAGAGAAATGGACAGCGCATAACAAATAATATCATAGGATAGTCCTCCATTCGGAACTTTTTCTTTTTAAAAATTATTTTCAGGCCTAATTTGGACGAAACAAGAGAAATGGACAGCGTATAACGAATAATATCATAGGATAGTCTTCTACTCGGAACCTTTTCGGTCTGAAAAATTCTTTTCAGGTCTAATTTCGACGAAACAAGAGAAATGGAGTGCACATAACGAATAATATCATAGGATAGCTTCTCTATTCGGAACCTTTTTTTCTCTTAAAAAATTCTTTTCAGGCCTAATTTCGACGAAACAAAGAGAAATGGACAGCGTATAACGAACAATATCATAGGATAGTCCTCCATTCGGAACTTTTTCTTCTGAAAAATTCTTTTCAGGCCTAATTTCGACGAAAACAAGAGAAATGAACGGCGTATAACGAATAATATCATAGGATAGTCTTCTAATTCGGAACCTTTTCGTCTGAAAAATTCTTTTCAGGACTAATTTCGACGAAACAGAGAAATGGACAGCGTATAACGAATAATAGAATAGGATGGTCCTCTATTCGGAACCTTTTCGTCTGAAAAATTCTTTCAGGCCTAATTTCGACGAAAACAAGAGAAATGGAGTGCACATAACGAATAATATCATAAGATAGTTCTCTATTCGGAGCCTTTTTCTTCTGAAAAATTCTTTTCAGGCCTAATTTGGACGAAACAAGAGAAATGTACAGCGTATAACGAATAATATCATAGGATAGTCCTCCATTCGGAACCTTTTCGTCTAAAAATTCTTTTCAGGCCCTAATTTCGACGAAACAAGAGAAATGGACAGCGTATAACGAATAATATCATAGGATAGTCCTCTATTCGGAACCTTTTCGTCTGAAAAATTCTTTTCAGGTCTAATTTCGACGAAACAAGAGAAATGGAGTGCACATAACGAATAATATCATAGGATAGTTCTCTATTCGGAACCTTTTTCTCTTAAAAATTCTTTTCAGGCCTAATTTCGACGAAACAAGAGAAATGGACAGCGTATAACGATCAATATCATAGGATAGTCCTCCATTCGGAACTTTTTCTTCTGAAAAATTCTTTTCAGGCCTAATTTCGACGAAACAAGAGAAATGAACGGCGTATAACGAATAATATCATAGGATAGTCTTCTATTCGGAACCTTTTCGTCTGAAAAATTCTTTTCAGGCCTAATTTCGACGAAACAAGAGAAATGGACAGCGTATAACGAATAATATCATAGGATAGTCCTCCATTCGGAACCTTTTCGTCTGAAAATTTCTTTTCAGGACTAATTTCGACGAAACAAGAGAAATGGAGTGCACATAACGAATAATATCATAGGATAGTCCTCCATTCGGAACTTTTTCTTCTGACAAATTGTTTTCAGGCCTAATTTGGACGAAACAAGAGAAATGGACAGCGTCGGAACCTTTTTCTCTGAAAAATTCTTTTCAGGCCTAATTTCGACGAAACAAGAGAAATGGACAGTGTATAACGAATAATATCATAGGATAGTCCTCTATTCGGAACCTTTTCGTCTGAAAAATTCTTTTCAGGCCTAATTCGACGAAACAAGAGAAATGGACAGCGTATAACGAATATCATAGGATAGTCCTCTATTCGGAACCTTTTCGTCTGAAAAATTCTTTTCAGGCCTAATTTGGACGAAACAAGAGAAATGGACAGCGCATAACGAATAATATCATAGGATAGTCTCATTCGGAACCTTTTTCTGAAAAATTCTTTTCAGGCCTAATTTGACGAAACAAGAGAAATGGACAGCGTATAACGAATAATATCATAGGATAGTCCTCTATTCGGAACCTTTTCGTCTGAAAAATTCTTTTCAGGCCTAATTTCGACGAAACAAGAGAAATGGAGTGCACATAACGAATAATATCATAGGATAGTCTCTATTCGGAACCTTTTCTCTGAAAAATTCTTTTCAGGCCTAATTTCGACGAAACAAGAGAAATGGACAGCGTATAACGAATAATATCATAGGATAGTCCTATTCGGAACCTTTTCGTCTGAAAAATTCTTTTCAGGCCTAATTTCGACGAAACAAGAGAAATGGACAGCGTATAACGAATAATATCATAGGATAGTCTCTATTCGGAACCTTTTCGTCTGAAAAATTCTTTTCAGGCCTAATTTCGACGAAACAAGAGAAATGGACACATAACGAATAATATCATAGGATAGTCTCTATTCGGAACCTTTTCTCTGAAAAATTCTTTTCAGGCCTAATTTCGACGAAACAAGAGAAATGGACAGCGTATAACGAATAATATCATAGGATAGTCCTCATTCGGAACTTTTCTCTGAAAAATTCTTTTCAGGCCTAATTTCGACGAAACAAGAGAAATGGACAGCGTATAACGAATAATATCATAGGATAGTCTCTATTCGGAACCTTTTCGTCTGAAAAATTCTTTTCAGGCCTAATTTCGACGAAACAAGAGAAATGGACAGCGTATAACGAATAATATCATAGGATAGTCCTCTATTCGGAACCTTTTCGTCTGAAAAATTCTTTTCAGGCCTAATTTCGACGAAACAAGAGAAATGGAGTGCAGCATAACGAATAATATCATAGGATAGTCTCTATTCGGAACCTTTTTCTCTGAAAAATTCTTTTCAGGCCTAATTTGACGAAACAAGAGAAATGGACAGCGTATAACGAATAATATCATAGGATAGTCCTATTCGGAACCTTTTCGTCTGAAAAATTCTTTTCAGGCCTAATTTCGACGAAACAAGAGAAATGGACAGCGTATAACGAATAATATCATAGGATAGTCCTCTATTCGGAACCTTTTCGTCTGAAAAATTCTTTTCAGGCCTAATTTCGACGAAACAAGAGAAATGGACACATAACGAATAATATCATAGGATAGTCTCTATTCGGAACCTTTTCTCTGAAAAATTCTTTTCAGGCCTAATTTCGACGAAACAAGAGAAATGGACAGCGTATAACGAATAATATCATAGGATAGTCCTATTCGGAACTTTTTCTCTGAAAAATTCTTTTCAGGCCTAATTTCGACGAAACAAGAGAAATGGACGCGTATAACGAATAATATCATAGGATAGTCTCTATTCGGAACCTTTTCTCTGAAAAATTCTTTTCAGGCCTAATTTCGACGAAACAAGAGAAATGGACAGCGTATAACGAATAATATCATAGGATAGTCCTCTATTCGGAACCTTTTCGTCTGAAAAATTCTTTTCAGGCCTAATTTCGACGAAACAAGAGAAATGGAGTGCACATAACGAATAATATCATAGGATAGTCCTCCATTCGGAACTTTTTCTCTGAAAAATTCTTTTCAGGCCTAATTTGGACGAAACAAGAGAAATGGACAGCGTCGGAACCTTTTTCTCTGAAAAATTCTTTTCAGGCCTAATTTCGACGAAACAAGAGAAATGGACAGCGTATAACGAATAATATCATAGGATAGTCCTCTATTCGGAACCTTTTCGTCTGAAAAATTCTTTTCAGGCCTAATTTCGACGAAACAAGAGAAATGGACAGCGTATAACGAATAATATCATAGGATAGTCCTCTATTCGGAACCTTTTCGTCTGAAAATTCTTTCAGGCCTAATTTCGACGAAACAAGAGAAATGGACAGCGCATAACGAATAATATCATAGGATAGTCCTCATTCGGAATTTTCGTCTGAAAAATTCTTTTCAGGCCTAATTTCGACGAAACAAGAGAAATGGACAGCGTATAACGAATAATATCATAGGATAGTCTATTCGGAACCTTTTCGTCTGAAAAATTCTTTTCAGGCCTAATTTCGACGAAACAAGAGAAATGGACAGCGTATAACGAATAATATCATAGGATAGTCCTATTCGGAACCTTTTCTCTGAAAAATTCTTTTCAGGCCTAATTTGACGAAACAAGAGAAATGGACAGCGTCGGAACCTTTTCTCTGAAAAATTCTTTTCAGGCCTAATTTCGACGAAACAAGAGAAATGGACAGCGTATAACGAATAATATCATAGGATAGTCCTCCATTCGGAACCTTTTC
>JASGCC010001299.1:0-39451 GCA_030067915.1 Hydractinia echinata | reverse complement strand
GAGTTCCAGCAATCATGTCAAATTAAGATACAATGTTATATTTCTTGGAGTTCACATTTGGTCTCCATTTATCACATTTATAAGTTAAAGTCCAAAAATCAGTTCAATTTAAATCCCACAGCAATTCGTTTACTTAAAAGCGATGCAACCTAGTAATATCAGAAAACGTATCGTAATACATGTTGGTACGGATATGATGACGCAACGTTGTTACTCAAATACGGATGATTACCGTTAGAGAAGTCAAATGAAAAATGTAGTTTTTGAAAACTGTCTCTATTCTTCAGCGCGCTGCGCTAACGGCTAGTGAATTGCCCACAGTAAAAATGACTTATTTATTCTAAATTTTTTAAAATAAGAGCGTTACCACAGTCGCCCAGTGTAATCCGCTGAGTCCAGCAATCATGTCCCAAATTGAAGAATGTTATTTCTTGAGAGTCAATTGTGTCATTTATCACATTTAATAAGGTCAAATCCAAAATCGTTCAATTAAGTGCCCCAAGTCAATCGTTTCACTGTTAAGCGATGCAACCTGTAAATATCAGAAAAATATCGCTAAATACATGTGTTCGTACGATATGTGACGCAACCGTTGAACTCAAAGGAACTGATACGTTAGAAACTCAATGAATGTAGTTTTTGAAAACTGTCTCTATTTCTTCAAAGCGCGCACCTAACGGCCTAGGATGGATCCCACAGTAAAATGACTTTTTTATCTAAATTTTTAAATAAAACGCGTTACCCACAGCGCCAGTGTAACTGCTGAGTTCAACGCAATCATGTCAAAATTAAGAAAGAATGTTATTTCTTGGAGTCCAATTGTCTCATTTTATCACATTTATAAGGTCAAAGTCCAAAATCAGTTCAATTAAGTCCCACAGTTCAATCGTTTCACTTGTTAAAGCGATGCAACCTGTAATATCAGAAAAATATCCTAATTACATTTTGGTACGAAATATGTGACTACATCCGTTGTACTCCAAACGGACTGATACCGTTAGAAAGTAATGAAAATGTAGTTTTTTTGAAAATCTGGTCTCTATTTTTCTTCAGCGCGTGGCTAACGGCGTAGGATTTGGTTCCAACAGTAAAAAATGACTTATTTAATCTAATTTTTAATTAAAAGCGTTACCACAGCGCCCAGTGTAATCTGCTGAGTTCAGCAAATCATGTCAAAATTAAGAAGCAATGTTATTCTTGGAGTCCCATTGTCTCATTTATCATCATTTATATAGGTCGAAATCCAATATCAGTTCAATTAAGTCCCACAGCAATCAGTTTCACTGTGAAAAGCGATGGCAACCTAGTATATGCAGAAAAGTATCGCTAAATACAACGTTGGTACGAAATATGTGACGCAACCGTTCTAACTCAAACGGACTGATACGCGTTAGAAAGTCAATGAAATTGTAGTTTTGAAACTGTCTCGATTTCTTTCAGCGCGCTGCGCTAACGGCTAGGATTGGTCCCACAGTAAAAAATTGACTTATTTATCTACAATTTTTTAAATAAAGCGTCTTACCAACAGCGCCCTAAGTGTAAATCGCTGAGTTCCAGCATCATGTCAAATTTAAGAAGAATGTTATTTCTTGGAGTCCAATTGTGTCATTTATCAAATTTAATAAGGTCAAAGTCCAAAATCAGTTTCAATTAAGTCCCACAGTCAATCGTTTCACTGTTAAAAGCGATGCAACCTAGTAATATCCAGAAAATAGTCGCTAAATACATGTTGGTACGAAATGTTGACGCAACCGTTGTAACTCAAAACGGATGTACGTTAGAAAATCATGAAATGGTGTTCTTTGAAAGTGTCTCTATTTCTTTCAGGCCGCGCTAATAGGCTAGGATTGGTCCCACAGTAACAAAATGACTTATTTAATCATAAATTTTTTAAATAAGCGCATGTCCACAGCGCCCAGTGTAATTGCTGAGTTTCCGCAATCATGTCAAATTAAGAAGAATGGTTTATTTCTTGAGTCCAATTGTCTCATTTATCACATTTATATAAGGTCGAAAGTCCAAATTCAGTTCAATTAGAGTCCACAGTCCATATCGTTCACTGTGTAAAGCGAGCAACCTAGAATATCAGAAAATATGCTAAATACATGGTTGGTACGGAATATGTGACGCAATCGTTGTAACTCAAAGCGATCTGATACCGTAGAAAGTCAATGAAATGTAGTTTTTTGAAAACTGTCTCTATTTCTTCAGCGCGCGCTAACGGCTAGGATTGCGTCCATCAGTAAAAAAATGACTTTTTATCTAAATTTTTTAAAAAAAGCGTCTACCACAGCGCCCAGTGAGATCGCTGAGTTCCAACAATCATGTCAAATTAAGAAAGATTGTTATTTCTTGGGTTCACAATTGTCTCATTTATCGTCATTTATAAGTCAAAGTCCAAATCAGTCAATTAGTCCCACAGTCAATCGTTTCATGTTAAAAGCGTATGCAACTAGTAATAATCAGGAAAAATATGCTAAATACATTGTTTGTACGAATATGTGCAAACCGTTGTAACTCCAAAACGAATGATACCATTAGAAAGTCAAATGAAATGTAGTTTTTGAAACTGTCTCTATTTCTTCAGCGCGCGCTAACGGCTAGGATTTGGTCCCACAGTAAAAATGACTTATTTTATCTAAATTTTTAAATAAAGCGGCTTACCACAGCGCCAGTGTAATTGCTGAGTTCCCAGCAATCATGTCAAATATAGAAAGAATGTTATTTCTTGAGTCCAATTGTCTCATTTTATCACATTTTATAAGGTCAAAGTCCAAAATCAGTTCAATTAAGTCCCACAGTCAATCGTTTCACTTGTTAAAAGCGATGCAACCTAGTAATATCAGAAAAATATCGCTAAATACATGTTGGTACGAATATGTGACGCAACCGTTGTAACTCAAACGGATTGATACCGTTAGAAAAGTCAATGAAATTGTAGTTTTTTGAAACTGTCTCCTATTTCTTCAGCGCGTGCTACGGCTAGGATTGCGTCCCACAGTAAAAAATGACTTATTTATCTAAATTTTTAAAAAAACGCTACCACAGCGCCAGTGTAATGCTGAGTTCCAAAGCAATCATGTCAAATTAAGAAGAATGTTATTTCTTGGAGTCCATTGTCTCATTTATACATTTATAAGGTCAAAGTCCAAAATCAGTTTCAATTAAGTCCCACAGTCAATCGTTTCACTGTTAAAAGCGATGCAACCTAGTAATATCAGAAAAATATCGCTAAATACATGTTGGTACGAAATATGTGACGCAACCGTTGTAACTCAAAACGGACTTGATCGCCGTTAGAAAGTCAATGAAATGTAGTTTTTTAAACTGTCTCTATTTCTTCAGCGCGCGCTAACGGCTAGGATTTGGTCCACAGTAAAAAATGACTTATTTATCTAAATTTTTAAATAAAGCGCTTACCACAGCGCCCAGTGTAATCGCTGAGTTCCAGCAATCATGTCAAATTAAGAAGAATGTTATTTCTTGGAGGTCCATTGTCTCATTTTATCACATTTATAAGGTCAAAAGTCCAAAATCAGTTCAATAAGTCCCACAGTCAATCGTTTCACTGTTAAAAGCGATGCAACCTAGTAATATCAGGAAAAATATCGCTAAATACATTGTTCGGTACGAATATGTGACGCAACCGTTGTAACTCAAACGGACTGATACCGTTAGAAAGTCAATGAAATGTAGTTTTTGAAACTGTCTTCTATTTCTTCAGCGGCGCGCTAACGGCTAGGATTGGTCCCACAGTAAAAAAATGACTTATTTATCTAAATTTTTAAATAAAGCGTTACCACAGCGACCCAGTGTAATTCGCTGAGTTCCAGCAATCATGTCAAATTAAGAAGAATGTTATTTCTTGGAGTCCAATTGTCTCATTTATCACATTTATAAGGTCAAAGTCCAAAATCAGTTCAATTAAGTCCCACAGTCAATCGTTTCACTGTTAAAAGCGATTGCAACCTAGTAATATCAGAAAAAATATCGCTAAATACATGTTGGTACGAATATGTGACGACAACCGTTTGTAACTCAAACGGATTGATACCGTTAGAAAGTCAATGAAATGTAGTTTTTGAAAACTGTCTCTATTTTTTCAGCGCGCGCTAATGGCTAGGATTGGTCCCACAGTAAAAAAATGACTTATTTATCTTAAATTTTTAAATAGAAGCGCTAGCCACAGCGCCCAGTGTAATTGCTGAGTTCCAGCAATCATGTCAAATTAAGAAGAATGTTATTTCTTGGAGTCCAATTGTCTCATTTATCACATTTATAAGGTCAAAGTCCAAAATCAGTTCAATTGAGTCCCACAGTCAATCGTTTCACTGTTAAAAGCGATGCAACCTAGTAATATCAGAAAAATATCGCTAAATACATGTTGGTACGAATATGTGACGGCAACCGTTGTAACTCAAACGGACTGATACCGTTAGAAAGTCAATGAAATGTAGTTTTTGAAACTGTCTCTATTTCTTCAGCGCGCGCTAACGGCTAGGATTGGTCCCACAGTAAAAAATGACTTATTATCTAAATTTTTAAATAAAGCGCTTACCACAGCGCCCAGTGTAATCGCTGAGTTCCAGCAATCATGTCAAATTAAGAAGAATGTTATTTCTTGGAGTCCAATTGTCTCATTTATCACATTTATAAGGTCAAAGTCCAAAATCAGTTCAATTAAGTCCCACAGTCAATCGTTTCACTGTTAAAAGCGATGCAACCTAGTAATATCAGAAAAATATCGCTAAATACATGTTGGTACGAATATGTGACGCAACCGTTGTAACTCAAACGGATTGATACCGTTAGAAAGTCAATGAAATGTAGTTTTTGAAACTGTCTCTATTTCTTCAGCGCGCGCTAAACGGCTAGGATTGGTCCCACAGTAAAAAATGACTTATTTATCTAATTTTTAAATAAAGCGCTACCACAGCGCCCAGTGTAATTGCTGAGTTCCAGCAATCATGTCAAATTAAGAAGAATGTTATTTCTTGGAGTCCAATTGTCTCATTTATCACATTTATAAGGTCAAAGTCCAAAATCAGTTCAATTAAGTCCCACAGTCAATCGTTTCAACTGTTAAAAGCGATGCAACCTAGTAATATCAGAAAAATATCGCTAAATACATGTTGGTACGGAATATGTGACGCAACCGTTGTAACTCAAACGGATTGATACCGTTAGAAAGTCAATGAAATGTAGTTTTTGAAACTGTCTCTATTTCTTCAGCGCGCGCTAAACGGCTAGGATTGGTCCCACAGTAAAAAATGACTTATTTATCTAAATTTTTAAATAAAGCGCTACCACAGCGCCCAGTGTAATGCTGAGTTCAAGCAATCATGTCAAATTAAGAAGAATGTTATTTCTTGGAGTCCAATTGTCTCATTTATCACATTTATAAGGTCAAAGTCCAAAATCAGTTCAATTAAGTCCCCACAGTCAATCGTTTCACTGTTAAAAGCGATGCAACCTAGTAATATCAGAAAAATATAGCTAAATACATGTTGGTACGGATATGTGACGCAACCGTTGTAACTCAAACGGATTGATACCGTTAGAAAGTCAATGAAATGTAGTTTTTGAAACTGTCTCTATTTCTTCAAGCGCGCGCTAACGGCTAGGATTGGTCCACAGTAAAAATGATTTATTTTATCTAAATTTTTAAATAAAGCGCTTGCCACAGCGCCCAGTTGTAATTGCTGAGTTCCAGCAATCATGTCAAATTAAGAAGAATGTTATTTCTTGGAGTCAATTGTCTCATTTATCACATTTATAAGGTCAAAGTCCAAAATCAGTTCAATTAAGTCCCACAGTCAATCGTTTCACTGTTAAAAGCGATGCAACCTAGTAATATCGGAAAAATATCGCTAAATACATGTTGGTACGAATATGTGACGCAACGTTGTAACTCAAACGGACTTGATACCGTTAGAAAGTCAATGAAATGTTAGTTTTTTGAAACTGATCTCTATTTCTTCAGCGCGCCTAACGGCTAGGATTGGTCCCACAGTAAAAAATGACTTATTATCTAAATTTTAAATAAAGCGTTACCACAGCGCCCAGTGTAATTGCTGAGTTCCAGCAATCATGTCAAATTAAGAAGAATGTTATTTCTTGGAGTCCAATTGTCTCATTTATCACATTTATAAGGTCAAAGTCCAAAATCAGTTCAATTAAGTCCCACAGTCAATCGTTTCACTGTTAAAAGCGATGCAACCTAGTAATATCAGAAAAATATCGCTAAATACATGTTGGTACGAATATGTGACGCAACCGTTGTAACTCAAACGGACTGATACCGTTAGAAAGTCAATGAAAATGTAGTTTTTGAAACTGTCTCTATTTCTTCAGCGCGCGCTAACGGCTAGGATTGGTCCCACAGTAAAAAATGACTTATTTATCTAAATTTTTAAATAAAGCGCTACCACAGCGCCCAGTGTAATTCCTGAGTTCCAGCAATCATGTCAAATTAAGAAGAATGTTATTTCTTGGAGTCAATTGTCTCATTTATCACATTTATAAGGTCAAAGTCCAAAATCAGTTCAATTAAGTCCCACAGTCAATCGTTTCACTGTTAAAAGCGATGCAACCTAGTAATATCAGAAAAATATCGCTAAATACATGTTGGTACGAATATGTGACGCAACCGTTGTAAACTCAAACGGATTGATACCGTTAGAAAGTCAATGAAATGTAGTTTTTGAAACTGTCTCTATTTCTTCAGCGCGCGCTAACGGCTAGGATTGGTCCCACAGTAAAAAATGACTTATTTATCTAAATTTTTAAATAAAGCGCTACCACAGCGCCCAGTGTAATTGCTGAGTTCCAGCAATCATGTCAAATTAAGAAGAATGTTATTTCTTGGAGTCCAATTGTCTCATTTATCACATTTATAAGGTCAAAGTCCAAAATCAGTTCAATTAAGTCCCACAGTCAATCGTTTCACTGTTAAAAGCGATGCAACCTAGTAATATCAGAAAAATATCGCTAAATACATGTTGGTACGAATATGTGACGCAACCGTTGTAACTCAAACGGACTGATACCGTTAGAAAGTCAATGAAATGTAGTTTTTGAAACTGTCTCTATTTCTTCAGCGCGCGCTAACGGCTAGGATTGGTCCCACAGTAAAAAATGACTTATTTATCTAAATTTTTAAATAAAGCGCTACCACAGCGCCCAGTGTAATCGCTGAGTTCCAGCAATCATGTCAAATTAAGAAGAATGTTATTTCTTGGAGTCCAATTGTCTCATTTATCACATTTATAAGGTCAAAGTCCAAAATCAGTTCAATTAAGTCCCACAGTCAATCGTTTCACTGTTAAAAGCGATGCAACCTAGTAATATCAGAAAAATATCGCTAAATACATGTTGGTACGAATATGTGACGCAACCGTTGTAACTCAAACGGACTGATACCGTTAGAAAGTCAATGAAATGTAGTTTTTGAAACTGTCTCTATTTCTTCAGCGCGCGCTAACGGCTAGGATTGGTCCCACAGTAAAAAATGACTTATTTATCTAAATTTTTAAATAAAGCGTTACCACAGCGCCCAGTGTAATCGCTGAGTTCCAGCAATCATGTCAAATTAAGAAGAATGTTATTTCTTGGAGTCCAATTGTCTCATTTATCACATTTATAAGGTCAAAGTCCAAAATCAGTTCAATTAAGTCCCACAGTCAATCGTTTCACTGTTAAAAGCGATGCAACCTAGTAATATCAGAAAAATATCGCTAAATACATGTTCGTACGAATATGTGACGCAACCGTTGTAACTCAAACGGACTTGATACCGTTAGAAAGTCAATGAAATGTAGTTTTTGAAACTGTCTCTATTTTCTTTCAGCGCGCGCTAACGGCTAGGATTGGTTCCCACAGTAAAAATGACTTATTTATCTAAATTTTTAAATAAGCGCTACCACAGCGCCCAGTGTAATTGCTGAGTTCCAGCAATCATGTCAAATTAAGAAGAATGTTATTTCTTGGAGTCCAATTGTCTCATTTATCACATTTATAAGGTCAAAGTCCAAAATCAGTTCAATTAAGTCCCACAGTCAATCGTTTTCACTGTTAAAAGCGATGCAACCTTAGTAATATCAGAAAAATATCGCTAAATACATGTTGGTACGAATATGTGACGCAACCGTTGTAACTCAAACGGACTGATTACCGTTAGAAAGTCAATGAAATGTAGTTTTTTGAAACTGTCTCTATTTCTTCAGCGCGCGCTAACGGCTAGGATTGGTCCCACAGTACAAAAATGACTTATTTTTATCTAAATTTTTAAATAAGCGCTACCACAGCGCCCAGTGTAACTGCTGAGTTCCAAGCAATCATGTCAAATTAAGAAGAATGTTATTTCTGGAGTCCAATTGTCTCACTTTATCACATTTATAAGGTCAAAGTCCAAAATCAGTTCAATTAAGTCCCACAGTCAATCGTTTCACTGCTTAAAGCGATGCAACCTAGTAATATCAGAAAAATATAGCTAAATTCATGTTGGTACGAATATGTGACGCAACCGTTGTAACTCAAACGGATTGATACCGTTAGAAAGTCAATGAAATGTAGTTTTTTGAAACTGTCTCTATTTCTTCAGCGCGCGCTAACGGCTAGGATTGGTCCCACAGTACAAAATGACTTTTTTATCTAAATTTTTAAATAAAGCGCTACCACAGCGCCCAGTGTAATCGCTGAGTTCCAGCAATCATGTCAAATTAAGAAGAATGTTATTTCTTGGAGTTCAATTGTCTCATTTATCACATTTATAAGGTCAAAGTCCAAAATCAGTTCAATTAAGTCCCACAGTCAATCGTTTCACTGTTAAAAGCGATGCAACCTAGTAATATCAGAAAAATATCGCTAAATACATGTTGGTACGAATATGTGACGCAACCGTTGTAACTCAAACGGACTGATACCGTTAGAAAGTCAATGAAATGTAGTTTTTGAAACTGTCTCTATTTCTTCAGCGCGCGCTAACGGCTAGGATTTGGTCCCACAGTAAAAAATGACTTATTTATCTAAATTTTTAAATAAAGCGTTACCACAGCGCCCAGTGTAATCGCTGAGTTCCAGCAATCATGTCAAATTAAGAAGAATGTTATTTCTTGGAGTCCAATTGTCTCATTTATCACATTTATAAGGTCAAAGTCCAAAATCAGTTCAATTAAGTCCCACAGTCAATCGTTTCACTGTTAAAAGCGATGCAACCTAGTAATATCAGAAAAATATCGCTAAATACATGTTGGTACGAATATGTGACGCAACCGTTGTAACTCAACGGACTGATACCGTTAGAAAGTCAATGAAATGTAGTTTTTGAAAACTGTCTCTATTTCTTCAGCGCGCGCTAACGGCTAGGATTGGTCCCACAGTAAAAAATGACTTATTTATCTAAATTTTTAATAAAGCGCTACCACAGCGCCCAGTGTAATTCGCTGAGTTCCAGCAATCATGTCAAATTAAGAAGAATGTTATTTCTTGGAGTCCAATTGTCTCATTTATCACATTTATAAGGTCAAAGTCCAAAATCAGTTCAATTAAGTCCCACAGTCAATCGTTTCACTGTTAAAAGCGATGCAACCTAGTAATATCAGAAAAATATCGCTAAATACATGTTGGTACGAATATGTGACGCAACCGTTGTAACTCAAACGGACTGATACCGTTAGAAAGTCAATGAAATGTAGTTTTTTAAAACTGTCTCTATTTCTTCAGCGCGCGCTAACGGCTAGGATTGGTCCCACAGTAAAAAATGACTTATTTATCTAAATCTTTAGATAAAGCGTTACCACAGCGCCCAGTGTAATCGCTCAGTTCCAGCAATCATGTCAAATTAAGAAGAATGTTATTTCTTGGAGTACAATTGGTCTCATTTATCACATTTATAAGGTCAAAGTCCAAAATCAGTTTCAATTAAGTCCACAGTCAATCGTTTCACTGTTTAAAAGCGATTGCAACCTAGTAATATCAGAAAATATCGCTAAATACATGTTGGTACGGAATATGTGACGCAACCGTTGTAACTCAAACGGATTGATACCGTTAGAAAGTCAATGAAATGTAGTTTTGAAACTGTCTCTATTTCTTCAGCGCGCGCTAACGGCTAGGATTTGGTCCCACAGTACAAAATGACTTTATTTATTCTAAATTTTTAAATAAAGCGCTGCCACAGCGCCCAGTGTAATCGCTGAGTTCCAGCAATCATGTCAAATTAAGAAGAATGTTATTTCTTGGAGTTCCAATTGTCTCATTTATCACATTGATAAGGTCAAAGTCCAAAATCAGTTCAATAAGTCCCACAGTCAATCGTTTCACTGTTAAAAGCGATGCAACCTAGTAATATCAGAAAAATATCGCTAAATACATGTTGGTACGGAATATGTGACGCAACCGTTGTAACTCAAACGGACTGATACCGTTAGAAAGTCAATGAAATGTAGTTTTTGAAACTGTCTCTATTTCTTCAGCGCGCGCTAAAGGCTAGGATTGGTTCCACAGTACAAAATGACTTATTTTATCTAAATTTTAAATAAAGCGCTACCACAGCGCCCAGTGTAATTGCTGAGTTCCAGCAATCATGTCAAATTAAGAAGAATGTTATTTCTTGGAGTCCAATTGTCTCATTTATCACATTTATAAGGTCAAAGTCCAAAATCAGTTCAATTAAGTCCCACAGTCAATCGTTTCACTGTTAAAAGCGATGCAACCTAGTAATATCAGAAAATATCGTAAATACATGTTCGTACGGAATATGTGACGCAACCGTTGTAACTCAAACGGATTGATACCGTTAGAAAGTCAATGAAATGTAGTTTTTTGAAACTGTCTCTATTTCTTCAGCGCGCACTAACGGCTAGGATTGGTCCCACAGTACAAAATGACTTTTTTATCTAAATTTTTAAATAAAGCGCTGCCACAGCGCCCAGTGTAACTGCTGAGTTCAAGCAATCATGTCAAATTAAGAAGAATGTTATTTCTTGGAGTTCAATTGTCTCATTTATCACATTTATAAGGTCAAAGTCCAAAATCAGTTCAATTAAGTCCCACAGTCAATCGTTTCACTGTTAAAAGCGATGCAACCTAGTAATATCAGAAAAATATCGCTAAATACATGTTGGTACGAATATGTGGCGCAACCGTTGTAACTCAAACGGACTGATACTGTTAGAAAGTCAATGAAATGTAGTTTTTGAAATTGTCTCTATTTCTTCAGCGCACGCTAACGGCTAGGATTGGTCCCACAGTAAAAAATGACTTATTTATATAAATTTTTAAATAAAGCGCTACCACAGCGCCCAGTGTAATTGCTGAGTTCCAGCAATCATGTCAAAATAATAAGAATGTTATTTCTTGGAGTACAATTGTCTCATTTATCATATTTATAAAGTCAAAGTCCAAAATCAGTTCAATTAAGTCCCACAGTCAATCGTTTCACTGTTAAAAGCGACGCAACCTAGTAATATCGGAAAAATATCGCTAAATACATATTGGTACGAATATGTGACGCAACCGTTGTAACTCAAACGGACTGATACCGTTAGAAAGTCAATGAAATGTAGTTTTTTAAAATTGTCTCTATTTCTTCAGCGCGCGCTAACGGCTAGGATTGGTCCCACAGTAAAAAATGACTTATTTTTCTAAATTTTTAAATAAAGCCTTACCACAGCGCCCAGTGTAATCGCTGAGTTCCAGCAATCATGTCAAATTAAGAAGAATGTTATTTCTTGGAGTCCAATTGTCTCATTTATCACATTTATAAGGTCAAAGTCCAAAATCAGTTCAATTAAGTCCCACAGTCAATCGTTTCACTGTTAAAAGCGATGCAACCTAGTAATATCAGAAAAATATCGCTAAATACATGTTGGTACGAATATGTGACGCAAACCGTTGTAACTCAAACGGACTGATACCGTTAGAAAGTCAATGAAATGTAGTTTTTTGAAAACTGTCTCTATTTCTTCAGCGCGCGCTAACGGCTAGGATTGGTCCACAGTAAAAAATGACTTATTTATCTAAATTTTTAAATAAAGCGTTACCACAGCGCCCAGTGTAATCGCTGAGTTCCAGCAATCATGTCAAATTAAGAAGATGTTATTTCTTGGAGTCCAATTGTCTCATTTATCAATTATAAGGTCAAAGTCCAAAATCAGTTCAATTAAGTCCCACAGTCAATCGTTTCACTGTTAAAAGCGATGCAACCTAGTAATATCAGAAAAATATCGCTAAATACATGTTGGTACGAATATGTGACGCAACCGTTGTAACTCAAACGGACTGATACCGTTAGAAAGTCAATGAAATGTAGTTTTTGAAACTGTCTCTATTTCTTCCGCGCGCTAACGGCTAGGATTGGTCCCACAGTACAAAAATGACTTATTTATCTAAATTTTTAAATAAAGCGCTACCACAGCGCCCAGTGTAATTGCTGAGTTCAGCAATCATGTCAAATTAAGAAGAATGTTATTTCTTGGAGTCCAATTGTCTCATTTATCACATTTATAAGGTCAAAGTCCAAAATCAGTTCAATTAAGTCCCACAGTCAATCGTTTCACTGTTAAAAGCGATGCAACCTAGTAATATCAGAAAAATATCGCTAAATACATGTTGGTACGAATATGTGACGCAAACCGTTGTAACTCAAACGGACTGATACCGTTAGAAAGTCAATGAAATGTAGTTTTTTGAAACTGTCTCTATTTCTTCAGCGCGCGCTAACGGCTAGGATTGGTCCCACAGTAAAAAATGACTTATTTATCTAAATTTTTAAATAAAGCGCTACCACAGCGCCCAGTGTAATCACTGCAGTTCCAGCAATCATGTCAAATTAAGAAGAATGTTATTTCTTGGAGTACAATTGTCTCATTTATCACATTTATAAGGTCAAAGTCCAAAATCAGTTCAATTAAGTCCCACAGTCAATCGTTTCACTGTTAAAAGCGATGCAACCTAGTAATATCAGAAAAATATCGCTAAATACATGTTGGTACGGAATATGTGACGCAACCGTTGTAACTCAAACGGACTGATACCGTTAGAAAGTCAATGAAATGTAGTTTTTGAAAACTGTCTCTATTTCTTCAGCGCGCGCTAACGGCTAGGATTGGTCCCACAGTAAAAATGACTTATTTAATTTAAATTTTTAAATAAAGCGCTGCCACAGCGCCCAGTGTAACTGCTGAGTTCCAAGCAATCATGTCAAATTAAGAAGAATGTTATTTCTTGGAGTCCAATTGTCTCATTTATCACATTTAAAGGTCAAAGTCCAAAATCAGTTCAATTAAGTCCCACAGTCAATCGTTTCACTGTTAAAAGCGATGCAACCTAGTAATATCAGAAAAATATCGCTAAATACATGTTGGTACGAATATGTGACGCAACCGTTGTAACTCAAACGGATTGATACCGTTAGAAAGTCAATGAAATGTAGTTTTGAAACTGTCTCTATTTCTTCAGCGCGCGCTAAGGCTAGGATTGGTCCCACAGTACAAAATGACTTATTTATCTAAATTTTTAAATAAAGCGCTACCACAGCGCCCAGTGTAACTGCTGAGTTCCAAGCAATCATGTCAAATTAAGAAGAATGTTATTTCTTGGAGTCCAATTGTCTCATTTATCACATTTATAAGGTCAAAGTCCAAAATCAGTTCAATTAAGTCCCACAGTCAATCGTTTCACTGTTAAAAGCGATGCAACCTTGTAATATCAGAAAAATATCGTAAATACATGTTGGTACGAATATGTGACGCAACCGTTGTAACTCAAACGGACTGATACCGTTAGAAAGTCAATGAAATGTAGTTTTTGAAACTGTCTCTATTTCTTCAGCGCGCGCTAACGGCTAGGATTGGTCCCACAGTAAAAAATGACTTATTTATCTAAATTTTTAAATAAAGCGCTACCACAGCGCCCAGTGTAATGCTGAGTTCCAGCAATCATGTCAAATTAAGAAGAATGTTATTTCTTGGAGTCCAATTGTGTCATTTATCACATTTATAAAGGTCAAAGTCCAAAATCAGTTCAATTAAGTCCCACAGTCAATCGTTTCACTGTTAAAAGCGATGCAACCTAGTAATATCAGAAAATATCGCTAAATACATGTTCGTACGAATATGTGACGCAACCGTTGTAACTCAAACGGACTGATACCGTTAGAAAGTCAATGAAATGTAGTTTTTTAAAACTGTCTCTATTTCTTCAGCGCGCGCTAACGGCTAGGATTGGTCCCACAGTAAAAATGACTTATTTTCTAAATTTTTAATAAAGCGCTTACCACAGCGCCCAGTGTAATCGCTGAGTTCCAGCAATCATGTCAAATTAAAAGAATGTTATTTCTTGGAGTCCAATTGTCTCATTTATCACATTTATAAGGTCAAAGTCCAAAATCAGTTTCAATTAAGTCCCACAGTCAATCGTTTCACTGTTAAAAGCGATGCAACCTAGTAATATCAGAAAAATATCGCTAAATACATGTTGGTACGAATATGTGACGCAACGTTGTAACTCAAACGGACTGATACCGTTAGAAAGTCAATGAAATGTAGTTTTTGAAACTGTCTCTATTTCTTCAGCGCGCGCTAACGGCTAGGATTGGTCCCACAGTAAAAAATGACTTATTATCTAAATTTTTAAATAAAGCGCTACCACAGCGCCCAGTGTAATCGCTGAGTTCCAGCAATCATGTCAAATTAAGAAGAATGTTATTTCTTGGAGTCAATTGTGTCATTTATCACATTTATAAGGTCAAAGTCCAAAATCAGTTCAATTAAGTCCCACAGTCAATCGTTTCACTGTTAAAAGCGATGCAACCTAGTAATATCAGAAAAATATCGCTAAATACATGTTGGTACGAATATGTGACGCAACCGTTGTAACTCAAACGGACTGATACCGTTAGAAAATCAATGAAATGTAGTTTTTGAAACTGTCTCTATTTCTTCAGCGCGCGCTAACGGCTAGGATTGGTTCCCACAGTAAAAATGACTTATTTATCTAAATTTTTAAATAAAGCGCTACCACAGCGCCCAGTGTAACTGCTGAGTTCCAGCAATCATGTCAAATTAAGAAGAATGTTATTTCTTGGAGTCCAATTGTTCATTTATCACATTTATAAGGTCAAAGTCCAAAATCAGTTCAATTAAGTCCCACAGTCAATCGTTTCACTGTTAAAAAGCGATGCAACCTAGTAATATCAGAAAAATATCGCTAAATACATGTTCGTACGAATATGTGACGCAACCGTTGTAACTCAAACGGACTGATACCGTTAGAAAGTCAATGAAATGTAGTTTTTGAAACTGTCTCTATTTCTTCAGCGCGCGCTAACGGCTAGGATTGGTCCCACAGTAAAAATGACTTATTTATCTAAATTTTTAAATAAAGCGCTACCACAGCGCCCAGTGTAATCGCTGAGTTCCACCAATCATGTCAAATTAAGAAGAATGTTATTTCTTGGAGTCCAATTGTCTCATTTATCACATTTATAAGGTCAAAGTCCAAAATCAGTTCAATTAAGTCCCACAGTCAATCGTTTCACTGTTAAAAGCGATGCAACCTAGTAATATCAGAAAAATATCGCTAAATACATGTTCGTACGAATATGTGACGCAACCGTTGTAACTCAAACGAACTGATACCGTTAGAAAGTCAATGAAATGTAGTTTTTGAAACTGTCTCTATTTCTTCAGCGCGCGCTAACGGCTAGGATTGGTCCCACAGTAAAAATGACTTATTTATCTAAATTTTTAAATAAAGCGCTACCACAGCGCCCAGTGTAATCGCTGAGTTCCAGCAATCATGTCAAATTAAGAAGAATGTTATTTCTTGGAGTCCAATTGCTCATTTATCACATTTATAAGGTCAAAGTCCAAAATCAGTTCAATTAAGTCCACAGTCAATCGTTTCACTGTTAAAAGCGATGCAACCTAGTAATATCAGAAAAATATCGCTAAATACATGTTGGTACGAATATGTGACGCAACCGTTTTAACTCAAACGGATTGATACCGTTAGAAAGTCAATGAAATGTAGTTTTTGAAACTGTCTCTATTTCTTCAGCGCGCGCTAACGGCTAGGATTGGTCCCACAGTAAAAAATGACTTATTTATCTAAATTTTTAAATAAAGAGCTTACCACAGCGCCCAGTGTAATGCTGAGTTCCAGCAATCATGTCAAATTAAGAAGAATGTTATTTCTTGGAGTCCCAATTGTCTCATTTATCACATTTATAAGGTCACAGTCCAAAATCAGTTAATTAAGTCCCACAGTCAATCGTTTCACTGTTAAAAGCGATGCAACCTAGTAATATCAGAAAAATATCGCTAAATACATGTTGGTACGAATATGTGACGCAACCGTTGTAATTCAAACGGACTGATACCGTTAGAAAGTCAATGAAATGTAGTTTTTGAAACTGTCTCTATTTCTTCAGCGCGCGCTAACGGCTAGGATTGGTCCCACAGTAAAAAATGACTTATTTATCTAAATTTTTAAATAAAGCGCTACCACAGCGCCCAGTGTAATCGCTGAGTTCCAGCAATCATGTCAAATTAAGAAGAATGATATTTCTTGGAGTCCAATTGTGTCATTTATCATATTTATAAGGTCAAAGTCCAAAATCAGTTCAATTAAGTCCCACAGTCAATCGTTTCACTGTTAAAAGCGATGCAACCTAGTAATATCAGAAAAATATCGCTAAATACATGTTGGTACGAATATGTGACGCAACCGTTGTAACTCAAACGGATTGATACCGTTAGAAAGTCAATGAAATGTAGTTTTTGAAAACTGTCTCTATTTCTTCAGCGCGCGCTAACGGCTAGGATTGGTCCCACAGTAAAAAATGACTTATTTATCTAAATTTTTAAATAAAGAGCTGCCACAGCGCCCAGTGTAACTGCTGAGTTCAAGCAATCATGTCAAATTAAGAAGAATGTTATTTCTTGGAGTCCAATTGTGTCATTTATCACATTTATAAGGTCAAAGCCCAAAATCAGTTCAAATTAAGTCCCACAGTCAATCGTTTCACTGTTAAAAGCGATGCAACCTAGTAATATCAGAAAAATATCGCTAAATACATGTTCGTACGAATATGTGACGCAACCGTTTGTAACTCAAACGGACTGATACCGTTAGAAAGTCAATGAAATGTAGTTTTTGAAACTGTCTCTATTTCTTCAGCACGCGCTAACGGCTAGGATTGGTCCCACAGTAAAAATGACTTATTTATCTAAATTTTTAAATGAAAGCGCTACCACAGCGCCCAGTGTAATCGCTGAGTTCAAGCAATCATGTCAAATTAAGAAGAATGTTATTTCTTGGAGTCCAATTGTCTCATTTATCCATTTATAAGGTCAAGTCCAAAATCAGTAAATTGAGTCCCACAGTCAATCGTTTCACTGTTAAAAGCGATGCAACCTAGTAATATCAGAAAAATATCGCTAAATACATGTTGGTACGAATTTGTGACGCAACCGTTTTAAGTCAAACGGATTGATACCGTTAGAAAGTCAATGAAATGTAGTTTTTGAAACTGTCTCTATTTCGTCAGCCCGCGCTAACGGCTAGGATTGGTCCCACAGTAAAAAATGACTTATTTATCTAAATTTTTAAATAAAGAGCTGCCACAGCGCCCAGTGTAACTGCTGAGTTCAAGCAATCATGTCAAATTAAGAAGAATGTTATTTCTTGGAGTCCAATTGTCTCATTTATCACATTTATAAGGTCGCAGTCCAAAATCAGTAAAATTAAGTCCCACAGTCAATCGTTTCACTGTTAAAAGCGATGCAACCTAGTAATATCAGAAAAATATCGCTAAATACATGTTGGTACGAATATGTGACGCAACCGTTGTAAGTCACACGGACTGATACCGTTAGAAAATCAATGAAATGTAGTTTTTGAAACTGTCTCTATTTCTTCAGCGCGCGCTAACGGCTAGGATTGGTCCCACAGTAAAAAATGACTTATTTATCTAAATTTTTAAATAAAGCGCTACCACAGCGCCCAGTGTAATCGCTGAGTTCCACCAATCATGTCAAATTAAGAAGAATGTTATTTCTTGGAGTCCAATTGTGTCATTTATCATATTTATAAGGTCAAAGTCCAAAATCAGTTCAATTAAATCCCACAGTCAATCGTTTCACTGTTAAAAGCGATGCAACCTAGTAATATCAGAAAAATATCGCTAAATACATGTTGGTACGAATATGTGACGCAACCGTTGTAACTCAAACGGATGGATACCGTTAGAAAGTCAATGAAATGTAGTTTTTGAAACTGTCTCTATTTCGTCAGCGCGCGCTAACGGCTAGGATTGGTCCCACAGTAAAAACTTACTTATTTATCTAAATTTTTAAATGAAGCGCTACCACAGCGCCCAGTGTAATCGCTGAGTTCCAGCAATCATGTCAAATTAAGAAGAATGTTATTTCTTGGAGTCCAATTGTCTCATTTATCACATTTGTAAGATCAAAGTCCAAAATCAGTTCAATTAAGTCCCACAGTCAATCGTTTCACTGTTAAAAGCGATGTAACCTAGTAATATCAGAAACATATCGCTAAATACATGTTGGTACGAATATGTGACACAACCGTTGTAACTCACACGGACTGATACCGTAAGAAAGTCAATGAAATGTAGTTTTTGAAACTGTCTCTATTTCTTCAGCGTGCGTAATGGCTAGGATTGGTCCCACAGTAAAAAATGACTTATTTATCTAAATTTTTGTATAAAGCGCTACCACAGCGCCCAGTGTAACCGCTGAGGCCCAGCAATCATGTCAAATTAAAAAGAATGTTATTTCTTGGAGTCCAATTGTGTCATTTATCACATTAATAAGGTCAAAGTCCAAAATCAGTTCAATTAAGTCCCACAGTCAATCGTTTCACTGTTAAAAGCGATGCAACCTAGTAATATCAGAAAAATATCGCTAAATACATGTTGGTACGAATATGTGACGCAACCGTTGTAACTCAAACGGATTGATACCGTTAGAAAATTAAAAATGGCGGTGAAGAGATCGCACGCGCTTTTTCTAGCTGGTTTGATTGTTGGAATTTATTGTTGTTTTTGTGTATTCAAACCAAGATTTGTAAAACCAGATGGAATAAGTTTAACACTTAATGTTCAAGACTACTACGACGAGATTGGAGAAACGTTTACTTTCAGTTCAATCCATGTTTGTAAACAAAAACCTCGACCAACAGTAAGTTGTACAAGACGCAAAAGTTTGTTTATAGTTTTACTACTCTTGTGTGGTGACATAGAAGCATGTCCTGGACCGGAAAGCCTTGGTGAATTTTGTGGTAAGAGAGGTCTGAAATGTGTTCATCAAAATATTCGTGGGTTACTTTCAAACTTTGCCCACTTGGAAGCGTTAATACACAAGCATGATTCAAAAATTGACATTATAACCTTGTCTGAAACACATATTTTGAACGAGGATTTTAGTGACAATGATGCTCTTTATGAACTGTCTGGTTACACTTTGGTTAAAAGAAACAGAACATCTGGAAAAGGAGGAGGCGTGGCTGTTTATGTCAAAAACAATATTAATTTTAAGCAAAGGCTGGATTTAGAAAATTCAACTTTAGAGTCTCTGTGGCTTGAAATTTTTATTAAAAAATCGAAAGCAATTTTAGTAGGGTGTTTCTATCGCCCTCCAGAGGGTTCAAAGTACTTACCATCTAAATATAACGAAACATTTGACGATCATTTAAATTGTATCAATCAAGAAAATAAGGAAACTATACTCATGGGAGATTTCAATGTGGACTATAATGTTACAAACGTCAATGAAGATTTTAAATCTACAATTAATGTCCATGGTTTTAAACAACTTATCAATAAACCCACGAGAACGTCTGCTACGTCATCAACGACAATTGATTTATTTTTCACTAATTATCCTGACAATGTTCACTGCACTGACGTATTCCCTACTTCGCTGAGCGATCACGATATGGTTGGTGGAATACGTAGGATACACAACATCAAGCATCCTATGCGAACTCTGAAGTGCCGTAATTACACTAACTACGTTCCTGAAAATCTTTTTAATGACGTCTCCGAAATTGACTGGCGCCCTGTATACGACGCCAGTGATGTAAATTCTGCAGTTACGTATTTTAACTCGAAGCTAAGAGATGCTTTTGATAAACACGCCCCGTTAGTCGAAAAAAGAGTTAAATCACGACCTTGTAAATGGCTAACTTCAAAAATAAAATCTCAAATGAACAACCGTGACAAACTTCATCGCAAGGCTCGCAAATCAGGTAAAACAGAAGATACAGAGAAATATAAAAAGATTAGAAATAGTTGCAACAATAATATACTGAAAGCAAAGGCTAACCACCAGCGTGATCTTATTAACGAAAATCTGTCAAATCCAAGAAAGTTTTGGAATGCAATAAAATCAGTATTCCCAAGCAAACCGAAAAAAGTGTGTCAAATGTCAAATGATAGTGAAAGCAGAAGTAAAGTAAGCAACTTCAGCAAGTTTTTTAGTACAGCTGTTCACTCCCTTAAATCCAAGTCAATTCAACTTATGAATTTTACATGGAGACACGTACCACCTTTTTCTTTACGAACAAATAAAATTTTCATGACAGGTTATATTTCTAAGATTTTTGTTGAGAAAGAACTCCGATCACTCAAACGAAATAAAGCAACCGGTATAGACGAGTTACCACCCGGAATGTTAAAAGACTGTGCTATTTTAATTTCAAAACCTCTGAGTCACATAATAAACCTTTCGATAAACACCTCAACTGTACCATCAGCCTGGAAAGTTGCGAAGGTTGCACCTATATTTAAATCTGGGGATTCTTCTCTTCCCGTGAACTATCGCCCGATTTCAATTTTACCGGTGCTATCTAAAATCCTTGAGAAAGCTATTCATAACGAACTCATGAACTATCTCGAAAAAGAGAAATTACTGAACGACTGTCAATATGGTTTTCGAAGTAAACGCTCCACGAAACTTGCTTCTACTTTATTTTGCGACAGTATTCGTCGCGAAATAGATGGCGGTAAGTTAGTTGGAGCAGTTTATATAGATTTATCGAAAGCCTTTGATACGATCGGACACTCATTATTATTAAACAAGCTACGCACGTACGGAATTAAAGGCAAGGAGCTAGCATGGTTTACCGACTACTTATTTAATCGAAGTCAGTTAGTAGACATTAACAATATTCGATCTAGCTACGAGCCAATTTACTGCGGTGTTCCACAAGGTTCCATTTTGGGACCACTGCTTTTTATAATTTTTTATGATGATCTTGTAGACCATATCTCAAATTCTAAAGTTATAATGTACGCAGATGACACCGTCATATACGTTGCTCATAAGGATGTTACTAGAATTGAACAACTTCTCAATCAAGACCTTGAGAGACTATCAGTATATTTCCGTGAAAATGAGTTAATTATAAATCTAAAAAAAGGGAAAACAGAAGTCATGTTGTTCGGAACGGCTAAACGCTTGAAAGCACATGGCAAGGCTCTACAAGTTGTATATCAAGAAAATCCGGTAAATTTCGTTTCTCAGTATAAGTATCTGGGAACAGTAATCGACAGCAAGTTAATGCTTAATGACAACTTCGACCGATCATATAAAAGCGCCAGCAGCCGTTTACGCCTACTACAAAGATTACGACCGTACCTTACCGCTGAAGCCGCACACAATGCTTTCTCGATGATGATTGTACCTTTAATCACTTATAGTAGTGCATTGAGAATACCTTTCACAAATACACAGCTCAACAAATTAAAATCGCTTGAGAACCGTGCTAGATCGATTGTCCGGAGTGATAATATTCCATCCATCACAGGACTCGTCAACCGTAATATTTGTGTACTCGTTAAAAAGTGTCTACTAAATGAACTAACATCTGAACATTTTGACAATTATTTTGTCAGCCAACAACATTACAATAACACACGAAATAACGGCTGCATTGTCAGGTTACCTCGGGTCAAACTAGAAATCGCCCGGCAGAGTTTCTATTTTGCAGGGGTAAATTGTATAATTCACTGCCACTTGAAATTGTATAAATATTTTTAAATAAATAAAGAAAGAAAGAAAGAAAGTCAATGAAATGTAGTTTTTGAAACTGTCTCTATTTCTTCAGCGCGCGCTAATGGCTAGGATTGGTCCCACAGAAAAAAATGGCTTATTTATCTAAATTGTTAAATAAAGCGCTACCACAGCAACCAGTGTAATCGCTGAGTTCCACCAATCATGTCAAATTAAGAAGAATGTTATTTCTTGGAGTCCAATTGTGTCATTTATCATATTTATAAGGTCAAAGTCCAAAATCAGTTCATTTAAGTCCCACAGTCAATCGTTTCACTGTTAAAAGCGATGCAACCTAGTAATATCAGAAAAATATCGCTAAATACATGTTCGTACGAATATGTGACGCAATCTTTGTAACTCAAACGGACTCATACCGTTAGAAAGTGAATGAAATGTAGTTTTTGAAACTATCTCTATTTCTTCAGCGCGCGCTAACGGCTAGGATTGGTCCCACAGTAAAAACTTACTTATTTATCTAAATTTTTAAATGAAGCGCTACCACAGCGCCCAGTGTAATCGCTGAGTTCCAGCAATCATGTCAAATTAAGAAGAAGGTTATTTATTGGAGTCCAATTGTCTCATTTATCACATTTATAAGGTCAAAGTCCAAAATCAGTTCAATTAAGTCCCACAGTCAATCGTTTCACTGTTAAAAGCGATGAAACCTAGTAATATCAGAAAAATATCGCTAAATACATGTTGGTACGAATATGTGACGCAACCGTTGTAACTCAAACAGATTGATACCGTTAGAAAGTCAATGAAATGTAGTTTTTGAAACTGTCTCTAGTTCTTCAGCGCGCGCTAATGGCTAGGATTGCTCCCACAGTAAAAAATGACTTATTTATCTAATTTTTTGTATAAAGCGCTACCACAGCGCCCAGTGTAACCGCTGAGGCCCAGCAATCATGTCAAATTAAGAAGAATGTTATTTCTTGGAGTCCAATTGTGTCATTTATCACATTTATAAGGTCAAAGTCCAAAGTCAGTTCAATTAAGTCCCACAGTCAATCGTTTCACTGTTAAAAGCGATGCAACCTAGTAATATCAGAAAAATATCGCTAAATACATGTTCGTACGAATATGTGACGCAATCTTTGTAACTCAAACGGACTGATACCGTTAGAAAGTGAATGAAATGTAGTTTTTGAAACTGTCTCTATTTCTTCAGCGCGCGCTAACGGCTAGGATTGGTCCCACAGTAAAAACTTACTTATTTATCTAAATTTTTAAATGAAGCGCTACCACAGCGCCCAGTGTAATCGCTGAGTTCCAGCAATCATGTCAAATTAAGAAGAATGTTATTTCTTGGAGTCCAATTGTCTCATTTATCACATTTATAAGGTCAAAGTCCAAAATCAGTTCAATTAAGTCCCACAGTCAATTCTTTCACTGTTAAAAGCGATGTAACCTAGTAATATCAGAAACATATCGCTAAATACATGTTGGTACGAATATGTGACGCAACCGTTGTAACTCACAAGGACTGTTACCGTTAGAAAGTCAATGAAATGTAGTTTTTGAAACTGTCACTTTTTCTTCAGCGTGCGCTAATGGCTAGGATTGGTCCCACAGTAAAAAATGACTTATTTATCTAAATTTTTGTATAAAGCGCTACCACAGCGCCCAGTGTAACCGCTGAGGCCCAGCAATCATGTCAAATTAAGAAGAATGTTATTTCTTGGAGTCCAATTGTGTCATTTATCACATTTATAAGGTCAAAGTCCAAAATCAGTTCAATTAAGTCCCACAGTCAATCGTTTCACTGTTAAAAGCGATGCAACCTAGTAATATCAGAAAAATATCGCTAAATACATGTTCGTACGAATATGTGACGCAATCTTTGTAACTCAAACGGACTGATACCGTTAGAAAGTGAATGAAATGTAGTTTTTGAAACTGTCTCTATTTCTTCAGCGCGCGCTAACGGCTAGGATTGGTCCCACAGTAAAAACTTACTTATTTATCTAAATTTTTAAATGAAGCGCTACCACAGCGCCCAGTGTAATCGCTGAGTTCCAGCAATCATGTCAAATTAAGAAGAATGTTATTTCTTGGAGTCCAATTGTCTCATTTATCACATTTATGAGTTCAAAGTCCAAAATCAGTTAAATTAAGTCCCACAGTCAATCGTTTCACTGTTAAAAGCGATGTAACCTAGTAATATCAGAAACATATCGCTAAATACATGTTCGTACGAATATGTGACACAACCGTTGTAACTGACACGGACTGATACCGTTAGAAAGTCAATGAAATGTAGTTTTTGAAACTGTCTCTTTTTCTTCAGCGTGCGCTAATGGCTAGGATTGGTCCCACAGTAAAAAATGACTTATTTATCTAAATTTTTGTATAAAGCGCTACCACAGCGCCCAGTGTAACCGCTGAGGCCCAGCAATCATGTCAAATTAAGAAGAATGTTATTTCTTGGAGTCCAATTGTCTCATTTATCACATTTATAAGGTCAAAGTCCAAAATCAGTTCAATTAAGTCCCACAGTCAATCGTTTCACTGTTAAAAGCGATGCAACCTAGTAATATCAGAAAAATATCGCTAAATACATGTTGGTACGAATATGTGACGCAACCGTTGTAACTCAAACAGATTGATACCGTTAGAAAGTGAATGAAATGTAGTTTTTGAAACTGTCTCTATTTCTTCAGCGCGCGCTAATGGCTAGGATTGGTCCCACAGTAAAAATGACTTATTTATCTAAATTTTTGTATAAAGCGCTACCACAGCGCCCAGTGTAACCGCTGAGGCCCAGCAATCATGTCAAATTAAGAAGAATGTTATTTCTTGGAGTCCAATTGTGTCATTTATCACATTTATAAGGTCAAAGTCCAAAATCAGTTCAATTAAGTCCCACAGTCAATCGTTTCACTGTTAAAAGCGATGCAACCTAGTAATATCAGAAAAATATCGCTAAATACATGTTGGTACGAATATGTGACGCAACCGTTGTAACTCAAACGGATTGATACCGTTAGAAAGTCAATGAAATTTGGTTTTTGAAACTGTCTCTATTTCTTCAGCGCGCGCTAATGGCTAGGATTGGTCCCACAGAAAAAAATGGCTTATTTATCTAAATTGTTAAATAAAGCGCTACCGCAGCAACCAGTGTAATCGCTGAGTTCCACCAATCATGTCAAATAAAGAAGAATGTTATTTCTTGGAGTGCAATTGTGTCATTTATCATATTTATAAGGTCAAAGTCCAAAATCAGTTCAATTAAGACCCACAGTCAATCGTTTCACTGTTAAAAGCGATGCAACCTAGTAATATCAGAAAAATATCGCTAAATACATGTTGGTACGAATATGTGACGCAACCGTTGTAACTCAAACGGATTGATACCGTTAGAAAGTCAATGAAATGTAGTTTTTGAAACTGTCTCTATTTCGTCAGCGCGCGCTAATGGCTAGGATTGGTCCCACAGTAAAAAATGACTTATTTATCTAAATTTTTGTATAAAGCGCTACCACAGCGCCCAGTGTAACCGCTGAGTCCAGCAATCATGTCAAATTAAGAAGAATGTTATTTCTTGGAGTCCAATTGTGTCATTTATCACATTTATAAGGTCAAAGTCCAAAATCAGTTCAATTAAGTCCCACAGTCAATCGTTTCACTGTTAAAAGCGATGCAACCTAGTAATATCAGAAAAATATCGCTAAATACATGTTGGTACGAATATGTGACGCAACCGTTGTAACTCAAACGGATTGATACCGTTAGAAAGTCAATGAAATTTAGTTTTGAAACTGTCTCTATTTCTTCAGCGCGCGCTAACGGCTAGGATTGGTCCCACAGAAAAAATGACTTATTTATCTAAATTGTTAAATAAAGCGCTACCACAGCACCAGTGTAATCGCTGAGTTACAGCAATCATGTCAAATAAAGAAGAATGTTATTTCTTGGAGTCCAATTGTGTCATTTATCACATTTATAAGGTCAAAGTCCAAAATCAGTTCAATTAAGTCCCACAGTCAATCGTTTCACTGTTAAAAGCGATGCAACCTAGTAATATCAGAAAAATATCGCTAAATACATGTTGGTACGAATATGTGACGCAACCGTTGTAACTCAAACGGATTGATACCGTTAGAAAGTCAATGAAATGTAGTTTTTGAAACTGTCTCTATTTCTTCAGCGCGCGCTAATGGCTAGGATTGGTCCCACAGTAAAAAATGACTTATTTATCTAAATTTTTAAATAAAGCGCTACCACAGCACCCAGTGTAATCGCTGAGTTCCAGCAATCATGTCAAATTAAGAAGAATGTTATTTCTTGGAGTCCAATTGTGTCATTTATCACATTTATAAGGTCAAAGTCCAAAATCAGTTCAATTAAGTCCCACAGTCAATCGTTTCACTGTTAAAAGCGATGTAACCTAGTAATATCAGAAAAATATCGCTAAATACATGTTGGTACGAATATGTGACGCAACCGTTGTAACTCAAACGAACTGATACCGTTAGAAAGTCAATGAAATGTTGTTTTTGAACCTGTCTCTATTTCTTCAGCGCGTGCTAACGGCTAGGATTGGTCCACGAGTAAAAAATGGCTTATCTATCTAAATTTTTAAATAAAGCGCTACCACAGCGTCCAGTATAATCGCTGAGTTCCACCAATCATGTCAAATTAAGAAGAATGTTATTTCTTGGAGTCCAATTGTGTCATTTATCATATTTATAAAGTCAAAGTCCAAAATCAGTTCAATTAAGTCCCACAGTCAATCGTTTCACTGTTAAAAGCGATGCAACCTAGTAATATCAGAAAAATATCGCTAAATACATCTTCGTACGAATATGTGACGCAATCTTTGTAACTCAAACGGACTGATACCGTTAGAAAGTCAATGAAATGTAGTTTTTGAAACTGTCTCTATTTCTTCAGCGCGCGCTAACGGCTAGGATTGGTCCCACAGTAAAAAATGGCTTATTTATCTAAATTGTTAAATAAAGCGCTACCACAGCGCCCAGTGTAATCGCTGAGTTCCACCAATCATGTCAAAATAAGAAGAATGTTATTTCTTGGAGTCCAATTGTGTCATTTATCATATTTATAAGGTCAAAGTCCAAAATCAGTTCAATTAAGTCCCACAGTCAATCGTTTCACTGTTAAAAGCGATGCAACCTAGTAATATCAGAAAAATATCGCTAAATATATGTTCGTACGAATATGTGACGCAATCTTTGTAACTCAAACGGACTAATGCTGTTAGAAAGTGAATGAAATGTAGTTTTTGAAACTGTCTCTATTTCTTCAGCGCGCGCTAACGGCTAGGATTGGTCCCACAGTAAAAACTTACTTATTTATCTAAATTTTTAAATGAAGTGCTACCACAGCGCCCAGTGTAATCGCTGAGTTCCAGCAATCATGTCAAATTAAGAAGAATGTTATTTCTTGGAGTCCAATTGTCTCATTTATCACATTTATAAGGTCAAAGTCCAAAATCAGTTCAATTAAGTCCCACAGTCAATCGTTTCACTGTTAAAAGCGATGCAACTTAGTAATATCAGAAAAATATCGCTAAATACATGTTGGTACGAATATGTGACGCAACCGTTGTAACTCAAACGGACTGATACCATTAGAAAGTCAATGAAATGTAGTTTATGAAACTGTCTCTATTTTTTCACCGCGCGCTAACAGCTAGGATTGGTCCCACAGTTAAAAATGACTTATTTATCTAAATTTTTAAATAAAGCGCTGCCACAGCGCCCAGTGTAACTGCTGAGTTCAAGCAATCATGTCAAATTAAGAAGAATGTTATTTCTTGGAGTCCAATTGTCTCATTTATCACATTTATAAGGTCAAAGTCCAAAATCAGTAAAATTAAGTCCCACAGTCAATCGTTTCACTGTTAAAAGCGATGCAACCTAGTAATATCAGAAAAATATCGCTAAATACGTGTTGGTACGAATATGTGGCGCAACTGTTGTAAGTCACACGGACTGATACCGTTAGAAAATCAATGAAATGTAGTTTTTGAAACTGTCTCTGTTTCTTCAGCGCGCGCTAACGGCTAGGATTGGTCCCACAGTAAAAAATGACTTATTTATCTAAATTTTTAAATAAAGCGCTACCACAGCGGCCAGTGTAATCGCTGAGTTCCAGAAATCATGTCAAATTAAGAAGAATGTTATTTCTTGGAGTCCAATTGTCTCATTTATCACATTTATAAGGTCAAAGTCCAAAGTCAGTTCAATTAAATCCCACAGTCAATCGTTTCACTGTTAAAAGCGATGCAACCTAGTAATGTCAGAAATATATCGCTAAATACATGTTGATACGAATATGTGACGCAACCGTTGTAACTCAAACGGACTGATACCGTTAGAAAGTCAATGAAATGTAGTTTTTGAAAACTGTCTCTATTTTTCAGCGCAGTTCCAGTGCAATCTATGTACCACAATTAAGAAAAAGAATGTTATTTCTTGGAGTCCAATTGTCTCATTTATCACATTATAAGGTCAAAGTCCAAAATCAGTTCAATTAAGTCCCACAGTCAATCGTTTCACTGTTAAAAGCGATGCAACCTAGTAATATCAGAAAAATATCGCTAAATACATGTTGGTACGAATATGTGACGCAACCGTTGTAACTCAAACGGACTGATACCGTTAGAAAGTCAATGAAATGTAGTTTTTGAAACTGTCTCTATTTTCTCGCGCGCTAACGGCTAGGATTGGTCCCACAGTAAAAAATGACTTATTTATCTAAATTTTAAATAAAGCGCTACCACAGCGCCCAGTGTAATTCTGAGTTCCAGCAATCATGTCAAATTAAGAAGAATGTTATTTCTTGGAGTCCAATTGTGTCATTTATCACATTTATAAGGTCAAAGTCCAAAATCAGTTAATTAAGTCCCACAGTCAATCGTTTCACTGTTAAAAGCGATGCAACCTAGTAATATCAGAAAAATATCGCTAAATACATGTTGGTACGAATATGTGACGCAACCGTTGTAACTCAAACGGACTGATACCGTTAGAAAGTCAATGAAATGTTAGTTTTTGAAACTGTCTCTATTTCTTCAGCGCGCGCTAACGGCTAGGATTGGTCCACAGTAAAAAATGACTTATTTATCTAAATTTTAAATAAAGCGCTACCACAGCGCCCAGTGTAATCGCTGAGTTCCAGCAATCATGTCAAATTAAGAAGAATGTTATTTCTTGGAGTCCAATTGTGTCATTTATCACATTTATAAGGTCAAAGTCCAAAATCAGTTCAATTAAGTCCCACAGTCAATCGTTTCACTGTTAAAAGCGATGCAACCTAGTAATATCAGAAAAATATCGCTAAATACATGTTCGTACGAATATGTGACGCAACCGTTTCTAACTCAAACGCACTGATACCGTTAGAAAGTCAATGAAATGTAGTTTTTGAAACTGTCTCTATTTCTTCAGCGCGCGCTAACGGCTAGGATTGGTCCCACAGTAAAAAATGGCTTATTTATCTAAATTGTTAAATAAAGCGCTACCACAGCGCCCAGTGTAATCGCTGAGTTCCACCAATCATGTCAAAATAAGAAGAATGTTATTTCTTGGAGTCCAATTGTGTCATTTATCATATTTATAAGGTCAAAGTCCAAAATCAGTTCAATTAAGTCCCACAGTCAATCGTTTCACTGTTAAAAGCGATGCAACCTAGTAATATCAGAAAAATATCGCTAAATACATGTTCGTACGAATATGTGACGCAATCTTTGTAACTCAAACGGACTGATACTGTTAGAAAGTGAATGAAATGTAGTTTTTGAAACTGTCTCTATTTCTTCAGCGCGCGCTAACGGCTAGGATTGGTCCCACAGTAAAAATTACTTATTTATCTAAATTTTTAAATGAAAGTGCTACCACAGCGCCCAGTGTAATCGCTGAGTTCCAGCAATCATGTCAAATTAAGAAGAATGTTATTTTCTTGGAGTCCAATTGTCTCATTTATCACATTTATAAGGTCAAAGTCCAAAATCAGTTCATTAAGTCCCACAGTCAATCGTTTCACTGTTAAAAGCGATGCAACCTAGTAATATCAGAAAAATATCGCTAAATACATGTTGGTACGAATATGTGACGCAACCGTTGTAACTCAAACGGACTGATACCATTAGAAAGTCAATGAAATGTAGTTTATGAAACTGTCTCTATTTTTTCACCGCGCGCTAACGGCTAGGATTGGTCCCACAGTAAAAAATGACTTATTTATCTAAATTTTTAAATAAAGCGCTGCCACAGCGCCCAGTGTAACTGCTGAGTTCAAGCAATCATGTCAAATTAAGAAGAATGTTATTTCTTGGAGTCCAATTGTCTCATTTATCACATTTATAAGGTCAAAGTCCAAAATCAGTCAAATTAAGTCCCACAGTCAATCGTTTCACTGTTAAAAGCGATGCAACCTAGTAATATCAGAAAAATATCGCTAAATACGTGTTGGTACGAATATGTGCGCAACTGTTGTAAGTCAAACGGACTGATACCGTTAGAAATCAATGAAATGTAGTTTTTGAAACTGTCTCTATTTCTTCAGCGCGCGCTAACGGCTAGGATTGGTCCCACAGTAAAAAATGACTTATTTATCTAAATTTTTAAATAAAGCGCTACCACAGCGCCAGTGTAATCGCTGAGTTCCAGAAATCATGTCAAATTAAGAAGAATGTTATTTCTTGGAGTCCAATTGTCTCATTTATCACATTTATAAGGTCAAAGTCCAAAATCAGTTAAATTAAGTCCCACAGTCAATCGTTTCACTCTTAAAATCAATGCAACCTAGTAATATCAGAAACATATCGCTAAATACATGTTGGTACGAAAATGTGACACAACCGTTGTAACTCAACGGACTGATACCGTTAGAAATCAATGAAATGTAGTTTTTGAAACTGTCTCTATTTCTTCAGCGCGTGCTAACGGCTAGGATTGGTCCCACAGTAAAAAATGACTTATTTATCTAAATTGTTAAATAAAGCGCTACCACAGCGCCCAGTGTAATCGCTGAGTTCCAGCAATCATGTCAAATTAAGAAGAATGTTATTTCCTGGAGTCCAATTGTCTCATTTATCACATTTATAAGGTCAAAGTCCAAAATCAGTTCAATTAAGTCCCACAGTCAATCGTTTCACTGTTAAAAGCGATGCAACCTAGTAATATCAGAAAAATATCGCTAAATACATGTTGGTACGAATATGTGACGCAACCGTTGTAACTCAAACGGACTGATACCGTTAGAAAGTCAATGAAATGTAGTTTTTGAAACTGTCTCTATTTCTTCAGCGCGTGCTAACGGCTAGGATTGGTCCCACAGTAAAAAATGGCTTATTTATCTAAATTGTTAAATAAAGCGCTACCACAGCGCCCAGTGTAATCGCTGAGTTCCAGCAATCATGTCAAATTAAGAAGAATGTTATTTCTTGGAGTCCAATTGTCTCATTTATCACATTTATAAGGTCAAAGTCCAAAATCAGTTCAATTAAGTCCCACAGTCAATCGTTTCACTGTTAAAAGCGATGCAACCTAGTAATATCAGAAAAATATCGCTAAATACATGTTGGTACGAATATGTGACGCAACCGTTGTAACTCAAACGGACTGATACCGTTAGAAAGTCAATGAAATGTAGTTTTTGAAACTGTCTCTATTTCTTCAGCGCGCGCTAACGGCTAGGATTGGTCCCACAGTAAAAAATGACTTATTTATCTAAATTTCTAAATAAAGCGCTACCACAGCGCCCAGTGTAATCGCTGAGTTCCAGCAATCATGTCAAATTAAGAAGAATGTTATTTCTTGGAGTCCAATTGTCTCATTTATCACATTTATAAGGTCAAAGTCCCAAATCAGTTAAATTAAGTCCCACAGTCAATCGTTTCACTCTTAAAAGCAATGCAACCTAGTAATATCAGAAACATATCGCTAAATACATGTTGGTACGAAAATGTGACACAACCGTTGTAACTCACACGGACTGATACCGTTAGAAATTAATGAAATGTAGTTTTTGAAACTGTCTCTATTTCTTCGGTGCGTGCTAACGGCTAGGATTGGTCCCACAGTAAAAAATGACTTATTTATCTAAATTGTTAAATAAAGCGCTACCACAGCGCCCAGTGTAATCGCTGAGTTCCAGCAATCATGTCCAATTAGGAAGAATGTTATTTCCTGGAGTCCAATTGTGTCATTTATCACATTTATAAGGTCAATGTCCAAAATCAGTTCAATTAAGTCCCACAGTCAATAGTTTCACTGTTAAAAGCGATACAACCTAGTAATATCAGAAAAATATCGCTAAATACATGTTGGTACGAACATGTGACGCAATCGTTGTAACTCAAACGGACTGATACCGTTAGAAAGTCAATGAAATGTAGGTTTTTGAAACTGTCTCTATTCTTCAGCGCGCGCTAACGCTAGGATTGGTCCCACCAGTAAAAAATGACTTATTTATCTAAATTTTAAATAAAGCGCTACCACAGCGCCCAGTGTAATCGCTGAGTTCCAGCAATCATGTCAAATTAAGAAGAATGTTATTTCTTGGAGTCCAATTGTCTCATTTATCACATTTATAAGGTCAAAGTCCAAATCAGTTCAATTAAGTCCCACAGTCAATCGTTTCACTGTTAAAAGCGATGCAACCTAGTAATATCAGAAAAATATCGCTAAATACATGTTGGTACGAATATGTGACGCAACCGTTGTAACTCAAACGGACTGATACCGTTAGAATTCAATGAAATGTAGTTTCTGAAACTGTCTCTATTTCTTCAGCGCGCGCTAACGCTAGGATTGGTCCCACAGTAAAAAGTGACTTATTTATCTAAATTTTAAATTCAACCCAGTATCAAGCAATCATGTCCAATTAAGAAGAATGTTATTTCTGGAGTCAATTGTGTCATTTATTACATTTATAAGGTCAAAGTCCAAAGTCAGTTCAATTAAATCCCCACAGTCAATCGTTTCACTGTTAAAAGCGTTGCAACCTAAGTAATATCAGAAAAATATCGCTAAATACATAATACATATTCCTACGAATATATGACGCAACCGTTGTATCTAAACGAACTGATACCGTTAGAAAGTCAATGAAATGGTGGTTTTTGAACCTGTCTCTATTTCTTCAGCGCGTGCTAACGGCTAGGAATTGGTCCACAGTAAAAAATGCTTATTTATCTAAATTGTTTAAATAAAGCGCTACCACAGCGCCCAGTGTAATCGCTGAGTTCACCAATCATGTCAAATTAAGAAGAATGTTATTTCTTTGGAGTCCAATTGTGTCATTTATCATATTTATAAGTTCAAAGTCCAAAATCAGTTCAATTAAGTACCACAGTCAATCATTTCACTGTTAAAAGCGATGCAACCTAGTAATATCAGAAAAATATCGCTAAATACATGTTCGGTACGACATATGTGACGCAACCGTTTGTAACTCAAACGGACTGGATACCGTTAGAAAGTCAATGAAATGTAGTTTTTGAAACTGTCTCTATTTCTTCAGGCGCGCGCTAACGGGCTAGGATTGGTCCCACAGTAAAAATTTACTTATTTATCTAAATTTTAAATAAAGCGCTACCACAGCGCCTAGTGTAATCGCTGAGTTCCAGCAATCATGTCAAATTAAGAAGAATGTTATTTCTTGGAGTCCAATTGTCTCATTTATCACATTTATAAGGTCAAAGTCCAAAATCAGTTCATTAAGTCCCACAGTCAATCGTTTCACTGTTAAAGCGATGCAACCTAGTAATATCAGAAAAATATCGCTAAATACATGTTGGTACGAATATGTGACGCAACCGTTGTAACTCAAACGGATGATACCGTTAGAAAGTCAATGAAATGTAGTTTGAAACTGTCTTTATTTCTTCCGCGCGTGCTAACGGCTAGGATTGGTCCCACAGTAAAAAATGACTTATTTATCTAAATTTTTAAAATAAAGCCGCTACCACAACGGCCAGTGTAAATCGCTGAGTTCCAGAAATCTGTCAAATTAAGAAGAATGTTATTTCTTGGAGTCCAAATTGTGTCATTCATCACATTTATAAGGTCAAAGTCCAAAAGTCAGTTTCAATTAAATCCACAGTCAATCGTTTCACTGTTAAAGCGTTGCAACCTAGTAATATCAGAAAAATATTGCTAAATACATAATACATATCCTACGATATTGACCGAAACCGTTGTAACTCAAACGAACTGATACCGTTAGAAAGTCAATGAAATGTGTTTTGAATGTCTCTATTCTTCAGCGTGCTAACGGCTAGGATTGGTCCCACAGTAAAAAATGCTTATTTTATCTAAATTGTTTAAATAAAGCGCTACTACAGCGCCAGTGTAATCGCTGAGTTCCAGCAATCATGTCAAAATTAAGAAGAATGTTAATTTTCTTGGAGTCCAATTGTCTCATTTATCACATTTATAAGGTCAAAGTCCAAAATCAGTTCAATTAAGTCCCACAGTCAATCGTTTCACTGTTAAAAGCGATGCAACCTAGTAATATCAGAAAAATATCGCTAAATACATGTTGGTACGAAATATGTGACGCACAACCGTTGTAACTCAAACGGACTGATACCGTTAGAAAGTCAATGAAATGTAGTTTTTGAAACTGTCTCTATTTCTTCAGCGCGCGCTAACGGCTAGGATTGGTCCCACAGTAAAAAATGACTTATTTTATCTAAATTTTTAAATAAAGCCGCTACCCACCAGCGCCCAGTGTAATCGCTGAGTTCCAGCAATCATGTCAAATTAAGAAGAATGTTATTTCTTGGAGTCCAATTGTCTCATTTATCACATTTATAAGGTCAAAGTCCAAAATCAGTTCAATTAAGTCCCACAGTCAATCGTTTCACTGTTAAAAGCGATGCAACCTAGTAATTCAGAAAAATATCGCTAAATACATGTTGTACGAATATGTGACGCAACCGTTGTAACTCAAACGGACTGATACCGTTAGAAAGTCAATGAAATAGTAGTTTTAAAACTGTCTCTATTTTTTCACGCTCAACGTATAGTTCCAGGCTAATCCATGTCAAATTAAGAAAAAGAATGTTATTTCTTGGAGTCCAATTTGTGTCATTATCACATTATAAGGTCAAAGTCCAAAATCAGTTCAATTAAGTCCCACGTCAATCGTTCACTGTTAAAAGCGATGCAACCTAGTAATATCAGAAAAATATCGCTAAATACATGTTGGTACGAATATGTGACGCAACCGTTGTAACTCAAACGGCTGATACCGTTAGAAAGTCAATGAAATGTAGTTTTTGAAACTGTCTCTATTTTCTTCAGCGCGGCTAACGGCTAGGATTGGTCCCACAGTAAAAAATGACTTATTTATCTAAATTTTAAATAAAGCGCTACCACAGCGCCCAGTGTAATCGCTTGAGTTCCACCAATCATGTCAAATTAAGAAGAATGTTATTTCTTGGAGTCCAATTGTGTCATATATCACATTTATAAGGTCAAAGTCCAAAATCAGTTCAATTAAGTTCCACAGTCAATCGTTCACTGTTAAAAAGCGATGCAACCTAGTAATATCAGAAACATATCGCTAAATACATGTTGCGTACGAATATGTGACACAACCGTTGTAACTCAAACGGACTGATACCGTTAGAAATTCAACTGAAAATGTAGTTTTTGAAACTGTCTCTATTTCTTACGGTGCGTGCTAACGGCTAGGATTGGTCCCACAGTAAAAAATGACTTATTTATCTAATTGTTAAATAAAGCGCTACCACAGCGCCCAGTGTAATCGCTGAGTTCCAGCAATCATGTCAAATTAAGAAGAATGTTATTTCTTGGAGTCAATTGTGTCATTTATCACATTTATAAGGTCAAAGTCCAAAATCAGTTCAATTAAGTCCACAGTCAATCGTTCACTGTTAAAAGCGATGCAACTAGTAATATCAGAAAAATATCGCTAAATACATGTTGTACGAATATGTGACGCAACGTTGTAACTCAAACGGATCTGATACCGTTAGAAAGTCAATGAAATGTAGTTTTTGAAACTGTCTCTATTTTCTTCAGCGCGCGCAACGGCTAGGATTGGTCCCACAGTAAAAAATGACTTATTTATCTAAATTTTAAATAAAGCGCTACACAGCGCCCAGTGTAATCTGCTGAGTTCCAGCAATCATGTCAAATTAAGAGAATGTTATTCTTGGAGTCCAATTGTTCATTTATCAATTTTATAAGGTAAAGTCCAAAATCAGTTCAATTAAGTCCCACAGTCAATCGTTTCACTGTTAAAAGCGATGCAACCTAGTAATATCAGAAAAATATCGCTAAATACATGTTGTAGAATATGTGACGCAACTTGTAACTCAAACGGATAATACGTTAGAAAGTCAATGAAATGTAGTTTTTGAAACTGTCTCTATTTCTTCAGCGCGCGCTAACGGCTAGGATTGGTCCCACAGTAAAAATGACTTATTTATTAAATTTTTAAATAAGGCGTACCACAGCGCCCAGTGTAATCGCTGAGTTCCAGCAATCATGTCAAATTAAGAAGAATGTTATTTCTTGAGTCCAATTGTCTCATTTATCACATTTATAAGGTCAAAGTCCAAAATCAGTTCAATTAAGTCCCACAGTCAATCGTTTCACTGTTAAAAGCGATGCAACCTAGTAATATCAGAAAAATATCGCTAAAATACATGTTGGTACGAATATGTGACGCAACCGTTGTAACTCAAACGGACTGATACCGTTAGAAAGTCAATGAAATGTAGTTTTGAAACTGTCTCTATTTTTTCACACGCGCGCTAACGGCTAGGATTGGTCCCACAGTAAAAATGACTTATTTATCTAAATTTTTAAATAAAGCGCTCACAGCGCCCAGTGTAACTGCTGAGTTCAGCAATCATGTCAAATTAAGAAGAATGTTATTTCTTGGAGTCCAATTGTCCATTTATCACATTTATAAGGTCAAAGTCCAAAATCAGTAAAATTAAGTCCACAGTCAATCGTTTCACTGTTAAAAGCGATGCAACCTAGTAATATCAGAAAAATATCGCTAAATACATGTTGGTACGAATATGTGACGCAACCGTTGTAATCACACGGATGATACCGTTAGAAATCAATGAAATGTAGTTTTTGAAACTATCTCTTTTCTTCAGCGCGCGCTAACGGCTAGGATTGGTCCCACAGTAAAAAATGACTTATTTATCTAAATTTTTAAATAAAGCGCTACCAACAGCGCCCAGTGTAATCGCTGAGTTCCATGACAATCATGTCAAATTAAGAAGAATGTTATTTCTTGGAGTCCAATTGTCTCATTTATCACATTTATAAGGTCAAAGTCCAAATCAGTTAATTAAGTCCCACAGTCAATCGTTTCACTTTAAAAGCGATGCAACCTAGTAATATCAGAAAAATATCGCTAAATACATGTTGGTACGAATATGTGACACAACCGTTGTAACTCAACGGACTGATACCGTTAGAATAATGAAATGTAGTTTTTGAAACTGTCTCTATTTCTTGCGCGGCTAACGGCTAGGATTGGTCCCAGTAAAAAATGACTTATTTATCTAAATTTTAAATAAAGCGCTACACAGCGCCAGTGTAATGCTGAGTTCCAGCAATCATGTCAATTAAGAAGAAATGTTATTTCTTGGAGTCCAATTGTTCATCTTATCACATTTATAAGGTCAAAGTCCAAAATCAGTTCAATTAAGTCCCACAGTCAATGTTTCACTGTTAAAAGCGATGCAACCTAGTAATATCAGAAAAATATCGCTAAATACATGTTGGTACGAAATGTGACGCAACCGTTGTAACTCAAACGGACTGATACCCGTTAGAAAGTCAATGAAATGTGGTTTTTGAAACTGTCTCTATTTCTTCAGCGCGGCTAACGGCTAGGATTGGTCCCACAGTAAAAAATGACTTATTTATCTAAATTTTAAATAAAGCGCTACCACAGCGCCCAGTGTAATCGCTGAGTTCCGGCAATCTTGTCAAATTAAGAAGAATGTTATTTCTTGGAGTCCAATTGTCTCATTTATCATCTTTATAAGGTCAAAGTCCAAATCAGTTCAATTAAGTCCCACAGTCAATCGTTTCACTGTTAAAAGCGATGCAACCTAGTAATTCAGAAAAATATCGCTAAATACATGTTGGTACGAATATGTGACGCAACCGTTGTAACTCAAACGGATGATACCGTTGAAAAGTCAATGAAATGTAGTTTTGAACTGTCTCTATTTCTTCAGCGCGCGCTAACGGCTAGGATTGGTCCCACAGTAAAAAATGACTTATTTATCTAAATTTTAAATAAAGCGTATCACAGCGCCCAGTGTAATTGCTGAGTTCCAGCAATCATGTCAAATTAAGAAGAATGTTATTTCTTGAGTCAATTGTCTCATTTATCACATTTATAAGGTCAAAGTCCAAAATCAGTTAAAATTAAGTCCCACAGTCAATCGTTTCACTGTTAAAAGCAATGCAACCTAGTAATATCAGAAAATATCGCTAAATACATGTTGGTACGAAATATGTGACACAACCGTTGTAACTCAAACGGACTGATACCGTTAGAAAGTCAATGAAATGTAGTTTTTGAAACTGTCTCTATTTCTTCAGCGCGCGCTAACGGCTAGGATTGGTCCCACAGTAAAAAATGACTTATTTATCTAAATTTTAAATAAAGCGCTACCACAGCGCCCAGTGTAATGCTGAGTTCCAGCAATCATGTCAATTAGAAGAATGTTATTTCTTGGAGTCAATTGTTCATTTATCACATTTATAAGGTCAAAGTCCAAAATCAGTTCAATTAAGTCCCACAGTCAATCGTTTCACTGTTAAAAGCGATGCAACCTAGTAATATCAGAAAAATATCGCTAAATCAATGTTGGTACGAAATGTGACGCAACGTTGTAACTCAAACGGATGATACCGTTAGAAAGTCAATGAAATGTGGTTTTTGAAACTGTCTCTATTTCTTCAGCGCGGCTAACGGCTAGGATTGGTCCCACAGTAAAAAATGCTTATTTATCTAAATTTTAAATAAAGCGCTACACAGCGCCCAGTGTAATCGCTGAGTTCCAGCAATCTGTCAAATTAAGAAAGAATGTTATTTCTTGGAGTCCAATTGTCTCATTTATCCATTTATAAGGTCAAAGTCCAAATCAGTTCAATTAAGTCCCACAGTCAATCGTTTCACTGTTAAAAGCGATGCAACCTAGTAATTCAGAAAAATATCGCTAACTAAACATGTTCGTACGAAATATGTGAGCAAACCGTTGTAACTCAAACGGACTGATAGCCGTTAGAAAACTCAATGAAATGTAGTTTATAAATGTCTCTATTTTTTCCAACCAGTTCCAGGCAATCATGTCCAATTTAAGAAGAAATCTCTCT
>JASGCC010001298.1:0-39465 GCA_030067915.1 Hydractinia echinata | reverse complement strand
GTTTATCTTTGTAAGTCGAAGAAAGAAATTTCTCCGGTTGTAATCATGTTAAGATATTCTTTTCTTTTCTTATTTAACCTCTCTCCCATCTTCTGCAACTCGTCCTTACTTTCGCATTTCGTTTTACACTCGCTCATGTAGGTCGATAAAAATTTTCGAGTAATTTGATCGCATTGATGTAGAAGATTTTCCAGGCATTGTTTGCGGTCAGCTTCCAACATGTCAAGATTTTTCTCAACGCTTAGTGAAACAATATTTTCCGAGGACTTGTTTATAAATTTGTATATATCTCTTACAAGTTCGTCGCTGAATGGCGTTCTATTCTCCAAAACAAATGTATTTCTTTCCCAAGTATGTCTGACAACATCGGGTTCCTGCAGCAAACCTGTCATTTTAATAATGGTATCCTCAGTTACAATGCTTCCGATTCTGTTTGAATTTCTGTTGATAGAATCTTGTATGTTACCTTTTATGAAAATTTGACAATATGAACATTTGAGTAAACGAGCAAGTTGGAAATATTCATACCGCATGCTTCTGTAAAACATATTGTCATCAATAAAAAAAACATGGCGTATATTTTCAGCTCTTTTTTCCTTGGGCGTAAAACAACAACAAAGGTTGTTTACATCTCTCGACAAGACATTCTCCGGAAAAATATTTCCACCTTGTAACCACTTCACTGTTTCGGAAGTGAATTGATATACCTGGTCTCGATAATGTTTCCAAGACTGTTGACTACTTCCATACAGTTCGCTTTTGCTTGGTAATGCTTTTTTTATACCACATTCGCTCTTTTCAGCTGACCCACCTTTGCTTGCATCGATGTCGTTACATGTACTTGCAGTTGCAACTTCATCGAACACAATATGTTTCGGCAGCAACTTATCATAATTGACAACACAAACGTGCAAATTCGTGTCGCTCATGTGTTCTCTTAGTAATTCGACTAAAGTTGTTTTTCCAACAGCTGGCAATCCTACTAAAATGCATAGTGTGACAGTCATCTCGTGTATACGATAAAAAAAGTGTCGAAAAAATCAGGCCTATTTCTCTTCTAAACAAATGAAGCACTGAAAACGGTAATAACCATGACACCAATTTCGTCACAAGCTGCATATCATAGTGTTTTTTTCTTCTTTTTTATTTTTATATAAATTTGTATCTAACCAAAATTGAACTTGTATGTACTTGCAGGAAAAAAATCATTATATGTATATGCAATAAAAAAAACACATCACTTACATTCAATAGTGTTCACTAACCTATCTAAAAAGTAGTTTCAAAATTGGCTTAAAAATAGAACTAGTTATATCGCTAACATATATATAAAAGTTGAAATAAATACATGTCATATTTATAGAAATATCCACGATTTTCACGAGTCGAATTATCACAATACAAAATATGGATAGGAAAGAGACAATTTGGAAGGAACAGAAGTTACAGGTAGAAGAATCATAATATCTGCTGAAATCAAACTATACGAAGTTCCATCATACGTGCCAAGAATGTGTCTCGTAACTTAAGGGTGACCAATGACACCAATTATCAATAAATGTTAGTTAAAACTACATGTTTTTTTTCTCTATAAGCAACTCAGTTGCTAAGGGTCTAGGCCGCAAATTAGGTCAAAATGAAACAACTTGATTAGCAACTCTTAGATCTCGTATCCACCACATGAACACTTTTTCTTAGCAACCTTTTTAGTTAAACTGTTAAAAAAGTCTTCTGAGAAGCAACGTGTAGTGTTTAAACAGCGCTGTGGTGTGCTTCAGAGAAATTTTTGCAGTTGGGTTCACTACTGACGAACACAGTGTTTAGGGTTCGCAATATCAATATTTTAGGTCAGAAAGGCCCTCTACCCTTAGCAACAAAGGCCTGGTCCCCCAAATGGGCTGTTTATAAAAAAACCCGAGAAACAGGTGATTTATTAGCACTTAAGTTTTCAGGACTCTTGAAACCGTTTTAAAAGCAAAACGTCGATAATTATTTTTCTATCTGTTCTTTAAAGTTATAACTTCAAATTATATAAACCAGGGAAACACTTCGAATGCAGCCTTTTCACTACATGGTCCTTATAACTTTTGCCTGCATGCTTTGTGAACATTTTTAAGCAACAATACTTGTTCTATTTGTTTAATTTAAATCTTAATATGAAAAATAAGTAACTATATTTATACTCTACTAGTCCGTAATTTCGATTCCACTTCAATTCATAAATATGCACAATACAATTCTTGTTCTTTCTTGCATTGGAATTTACATTTGACGAGAAATCACTTTGTTGAGCCGCCAACATGACATGCGTTCTCAAAAACTCTGCGGATTAGCAGCAGTAGTATTTTCGCTGAGAAGAATTGGTTTACATTAATCCAAACATCGACATCATTGAATTTGCATACGCCATTGGTTTTACAGAGGGGTGTGGCTAAAAACATAAGCAAATTCGAGAAAACAGAATCTGAAAAACAAGGAAGCTATTTTAACCAGAGTAAGTTTGGCTAAGAAATTTTATTGTGATATCTTGAAGACGGATTTTTGAGAATGAGTACCAATTTTCGTAAAGATTATTTTTTGTGAAGCAATAAGAAAAATGGTTAATTTTAAAAGTTAAGATAATTTCTAAAAGAAGAAAATAGTTTTATATATTCTAATACGAAAGTGAAATTTTCGTAAAGTTTTTGAGAATGGTGCCTTATAGTCATTTCCTTAATTATGCGAAAGTAGTAAGGCGTTGTGAATATAACTCTATAACTTGTTGAAGTAATACGAAAACGAGTTAATAGAAGTTCAGATTACAATAATCGTCCGACATACCACTGCTTCGTATGTTGTGAAGTTTGGGACTAAGTTGGATTTCAGAGTTATAAAAGCTCCTTTGTTTCCCATTTGATCACTAAAGACAGAATAAAAGATGGAGATAAAAAAATCTAGAAGAACAAACATAATAATAATAATAATAATAACAATAATAATAATAATAATAATAATAATAACCGATTATAATTATTATAATGACACTAATGTTTACAATAACTATAATTTAACAAAAAAATATAAATAGAAGAGAGGAAATTAACTACTAAACACCAACGAAAGAAGTTACCAATAATTCGGAGCAGAAAAGACAGTGATACATTTCCCATCATGAGCCACTTCGTAGCCTTCTGATTTGACTTCATGACTTCTTATAATATAATCTAAAAAACTTCACTTATTAAAATCAGGAAGGAAATATTAAATATTTTTAATGAGCGGAACAAATTAGAGGGAGGTACTTAAACAACTAATTAGAGGGAGGTACTTAAACATCTGTTTTTCTTCTGAAGTATAATTGACAGTTATGATATTACACTTTATTGAAAACAGTTATGGACAAAGTTCTACATAATACATACCTAGACTGTTTAGAGTACAGAAAGCCTTAGTGACGTCGGGTCCGAAGGAAACTCCGACACCACGTTTACTGGGAGCTCTTCCAATCTAAAAGTAAATAAAAACCTTAGCGGCACATCAATGGTTCAAGAAACGGTGAAAGCTTTTGTTATAAACTTTGAAGGTCGTTAAATAAGACTTATTCTATCAAAACAATATGAAATTTGGTCACCATTTTTTAATGCGAGCAGCTAGTATAACAGTATAAAAAATTATTTAAGTGAAATTACCCTCGTTTTCCCTTTACTTAAATTCCACATTTTTAAACAAGGACAAATATTCACAAACTTGCTTGCAATTCACTTTAGACATTCGATATAAACAATAACTATTTGAGCTTACTATTTCACAAATTTTAATTCCGCAATTTCTATAAAAATGTGTTCATTCGCAATCTATATTCTGCATTTTACCCAATTTTCGAGGTAATGTTCACGAAACCTATTCAATATTCTTTTCTCCTTAATTTCTTCCCTTATGATAGGTAGTTAAAGATAGAAAATGTCATACAATACCACTTTTTTGGGATTTGAATAACACAACATAGCACTTGGTCAATGTTATGCTTCACTATATGAAACAAAATACAGTTCTTCCTTGATTTGAAAATAGTGTTGATAACACACAGTTAATTCAGTTTTAGTTTTAAGGAGTAAAAATAATAGTGTAAAAAGAGGTTTGGAGGGATTCCCATGGGAAACACAAATCAAAATTACAAAAGGATCGTCTGAATGTTTTTCTGCAGTCACTTCTGGCAACACAATAGAAGATGAAGGTATTCATAATGGAAGATATTAAACATGGAGAAATATGTTCACTTATTTAGCGTTCGATTGATATGAAGATTTGAAAAAAGTGTTATACAACAAACCTGAGGCTGGGGATCAGACCAAAGCAAATCACACATGATGCCTAAATAAATAAAAACCAAACATTTGTCACACCTTCACAAAAATAGATGAGATTTTGCCTTACTTTTCGTAATGTGAATAATTGAAAAAAAAACAATCATACCTGAATCAGGAGGTTGTTTATTTCTGTTTGTTTTTTTAATAGCTTCTAACGTCACACCATCTTCACTAAATAAACCACCATGCATCGTCTAGAAAAGATTGTATTTTGTTACAACAACAAAAAAAAAAAATTACCTCCAGAGAAAATTCCATAAAAATCCTGCAAAATAGAACACAGCAGTGGTGTATCTTCACACTTTAGGCTTTGAGAAAAATTTATAAGTATCATAAAAAAACAAGTAATAAATATTAATCTTACCAAAACATTTTTATTGATTAAATGAGACAAAGGCAATAAGTTATAAACTTCTGTAAACAAATCTGCCATTTTGGAAGAATATCTACATCAGCTGGTCAAGTTGAAATACCGTGAAACAAATTAAATGCAACAAGAGAGTGTAACAATCCATTTACTGCAGTTAGTCAAACAGTTTTACAAAAAAGCAACACGTAAACACAAAAACGAAAATCAGTGCTGCCATGCAAAGGATACTTTTCCTTAACTTCTCCTTCAAATCCATACATTTGATTCATAGTTGTGCTTTCATGATTACCTGTGTAAATAAACCACAGTGAAACATTATTTTTTCTCAAAGGAACAAAGTAAAACATTTATCCTTTTAAAGAATCGCTCATAGTTAAATGATTGTACTATATTGAAAACATGTTCTTTAACATACCTCGTGACATAAAGAAGTGGTTGGGATACAGGAGCTTGAAGCCAAACAAAGACAAAATAACTTCCACAGAAAAGGATCCCCGATCAACAAAATCTCCATTAAATAACTTTAGAAGTTAAGTCAACAAAATGAGTGACAGGAAGCAAAATAAAGTTACACAGAAAATACAAATTTGTATTTCAAAAGATATCCGGCAGGCTAAAGAAGTTACATAGTTCAACAACAAATGGAAGAGGTTGAGGAAGAGGTTGTTTCTGGTTTCAAAACAAGGTAGAAAACAGAAAATTCTGAGCGTAATATTGAAATAAGCGTTGTAACTGGAGAATGGTAACATGGTATACAAATAATCTTAGAAAAAACATTGTTTACAAAAAGTTTGAGAAAAGATTTAGGCACCCATGCAATTGGGTTGTGCAATTATAGCATTTAATTTGATAAAGATTCATCATTTCAATCTTAACTGAAGCGAATTTTGACACTAGGCACTTTTCAGATTGTGATACAATAAACACTGCTCAAAACCAACATTAAATCACCATAAGAAAATATTCCCCTATCCAAAGAACGTAGGAGCATCACAAAGTCTAGGTCTATGAAAAGATACGTAAGGGTTGCTTTCAGATGGCAGACCATTAATTTCAAAAATGTTAAGTAAATCATAAAATTGTCCATGTATATCACCACACACAGTAAGTTGCTCATTCTAAATTTCAAAACAATATTTGAGAAAAAAAGGACAATTAATTTACCAAAAAAAAATGAAAAAAAGACTAAAAACCTACCTCAGAAAAATTAATTTCAACTAAAGATGGCAGGGTATTGAAAAATTTTTTAACGTTAATTAAAATCTAAAAATTAAATACACACCTACAAACATATGACAACATTAATTATCTTGCTTGCTCACATTTTTACAGTTCTGAACCTCTATCCAGGCAGTTTTTGGACATGCAAATACTTTTATTCTGTTATTAAGACTACAGTGTGCAGAATCAATCTTTTGTTAGAACAGTTTATTAAAAAATAGTAGGCTGTAGAAAAACACGAGGAAACTTCATTTCTTGAAATTTGTTAAAATCAAACTTGTAACGAAAAATAATAGTAACATAAGAAATGGGTTCTTATGTTAGGAGTCTTTAGGATTTGGGTGTTTTTGTAAAAGATCATGGCCTGGTTCACTAAAAAGGATAAAATTAATTTAAACTACAAAAAACTTGAGAAAAATGTGTACCTGATATGCGTATTTTTTATGAAGCTTTTTCTGCTCTTTTAGATATGGCAATAATTTACTCATAAACTCTTTTGTTACTTTTCCATCAACTAATTTTGGTCCGTCATAATCACTTTCAATGGCTAAACAAAGGCTAACATGTTGTTAAACTTTTTTTTCCAAACATGTGCATCTGAAGAATGCAAAATAACACAACCATTCAACCAATGTATAGCTTGGCTACACAGCAGCTACATGTTTTATTTACAACACATCATAAACAACTCATCATGAACAACTCATCATGAACAACACATCATAAACATCACATACCCATTGAGTCAATGTCCAAAGTTTCTACTACAGACTTTTTATCATCTACAGCAATAGCTTTTGCAAAGGCTTGTTGATGTACAATTTTTTTGCATTCGTTGTATTTCAGTCGTGCAGCTTTATCATTTGGACAAGCCTTAGCAACCTGTAAATTCAAAATGGCTTCATTAATGTTTGTACATTGCTGTGCAAAAAAAATTAAATGTAAATGACGTACTGCTTCATAATCGCGAACGCTTAACTTGAATTTCCCAAGTGCCATATTTGCTGAAGCTCGTCTATAATATCCCTAAAAGCAAACGTATCATATAATACCATAATAATTAATGTTTATTGCAATACTCATAAACAAATACAAAATTTTTGCATTTAGGCCACTGAACTTTTATCTTAAACTTAAGGAGCAATGATGAAAAAAAATAATACATGTGCAGAAAGTATGAAAGCATAACAAATTTAAAAAGATTATAGATTGACATACTTTTACCAATATTTTGATAAATTTAGGAGAAATAACTTTTTTATTTAGGAAGAAATATTCTGTTATTTTTTTTGCTGTAATCTTATTTTTGTTTACAGATAATACAGTTTTTTGTCAAGTCAGTTTTCTTCCAGACAAATGTTAGGTAGGTTGTTCTTGCCATTAGTCTCTATTCCATTTGCAGTTTCCAGGCTGACATCGCTTGACAATTAACTTTAGAACATGTTTAATTTTAATACACCAGGGCAGTTGATAAGAGAAATCAAACCACTTAATTTGGGAAGGTATTTACCTTTATTGTAGTCGTTATTAAGTGTCACCTTGGATCCTTTCTAATTCCATTTATTTAGCCTCAGCAAAAAATTGCTCACATAAAATGGCATTTGCCTGTTTTACGTCAACAAACTTTTCAAGAGATAAAGTAAGAGCAAAAGTTCCTAATTAATCCTAATTAATCAAATTTAAAGAAAAATGGCATCTGTGAAAAGTTGCTGATATGAATTTGGAAATTTTGTGAACATGTATTCGCCTCAGCAATTGCCACTTGTTATCGTAAATTAGAAAAGCTGTCTTGTGGATAGGCAGATTGTAACAAAAATTGTCACAATTTTTTCATTGTTAAAATTTTAAGCAAATTAGGATGGGGTATATCTCATCAAACAATCAGAATACAGTTTGGATATACATTAGAACTCTTATCGTTGAAATTTAGAGGTGAAATTTTATAGGGCCCAAAAATTTTTTAAAACAAACAATTATTTAAGAATGGTTATAAGAATATTGGTTTATAAGAAACAAACTCTTCACCTTAACATATTTGCGATCTAACTGTATAGCTTTGTTAGCATCCAGCAATGCAGAACCAAAACATTCAAGTTTTATATGACAAAAGCTTCGGTTTCCATAGTAAGCTGCAACATTTGGATTTGTTTCAATGGCTGTTGTGTACAGTTCAAGTGCCTTGTCAAATTTTCCATCTGAAAATAAAATGTGATTTTAATTGTCAGCTTTTGCAAAGAAAATCTTGCAAAGAAAGTCTTTATATGCTAATTACACAGCACAAAAACACAATAGATTGCATAGATAAAAAAAGCAACAGAAATTTATCAGACAAGGTCATAATGGAATATTCTACATATAACAAGGCAAGCAAAGCAACCCAGTTGCTAGGGGTCTCAGCCTCAAATTGGGCAAGCAATTAAGCAACTTTTTCAAGGTCATCGCTGATTTTAAGTTATTCAAGGTAAAAAAATATAAAAAGTAAAAGGAAGTGAAATTGGTGAAGGAACATACTGTTTCCTCAGAAAATTATTTTTTAAAGTCAGTTGTAATTTGTCGATTTATTTAGGGCAAAGTAATCAAAAAAAATAGTTGTGGTATGTCCCTTTTGGTCCAAATAAGTCATGGCTATATTGTTGCAGTCATACACGTCTTAATACTTATGTGTCACACACTCAAATATAACAATTAAGTAAACCGTCGTAGCAGGTTATTTATTTGCAGTATGATTTTAGAAATTTCACACTTTATTAATTGACTAAGATGATTATTGACTAAGATGGCGTCGATGCGTACGGACATACTCTTGTTAGTGGCAATACTTTTTGTGGTTTTATATTTGAAAAACTGGATTACTGGATTACAAACGATTACAAACGATATCGAGCACACTTTTACAAGAGACACTTTGAGAAAATGCTTTTCATTTTTACGTAGGAGAAATGAGAAGAAACCTATTTGTTTAATCAAGAAACTTTTGATTTGTTTACTTTTGATAAACTGTGGAGATATTGAACAATGTCCTGGGCCAGCAACCTACTCTGAGAGTCTTAAAAACGTTTGCAATTCACGTGGCATGAAAATTGCACACCTAAACATACAAGCCATTACAACATCTTATAATGGAATCTGTGACTTGCTTGGAAATAACCCTGATATTGACATCCTAACGTTATCGGAAACTCATCTTACATCCCAGACTGAACATAACAGTGAGATATTCAAAATTGAAGGGTACGTGTTCGAGAGATTAGACAGGAAGAACGGACCTTGGGGTGGCGTTGGCATGTACATAAAAGAAGGCATAAACTATAAACGTAGGGACGATTTAGAACGGAACTGTCTCGAAAGTTTATGGATAGAAATTTTCATCAACAATGCTAAAAGTCTCCTCATGACGTCACTGTATCGACCTCCAAACGATTCAAAATATCTTGCAAAAAATTTTGATGAACAGTTTAATGACCTATTATTGAAGGTGTCAAAAGAGAAAAAAGAAGTCATTATTCTCGGTGATCTCAATAGTGATTATCTTGTAAAGAGCGATAATGACAATGTGAAAAATATTTTAACGATTCATGGTTTCAAACAACTAATTACTAAACCAACCCGTGTTACAAAGAACTCAAAGACACTTATCGATATAATAGCTACCAACAAAGAGAACATTTCAAAAACAGATGTAATTCCTGTTTCCCTTAGCGACCACGATATGGTAATTTGTGTCCGCAAACTGAACCATATGAAATACAAAACAAGATACGTTACGTCACGTAATTATACAAAATACGATCCGGGACAGTTACAAAGAGATCTTAAAAACACTGATTTTTCTGACGTATTCAATGAAAACAATGTACAAAAAGCTACGGAGAATTTTACCAATATTCTAACAAATGTTTTCCAGAGACATGCTCCAATCGTTAAAAAACGTCATAAAGGAAAACCAACTCCCTGGCTGGATGTCGATATTAAGCATGATATGGACCGCCGAGACAAAGTCTTAAGAAAAGCCCGAAAGTCTGGATCAGATGCAGACTGGAGACTGTATAAGAAACTTAGAAACTTTTGTAATAACCGACTGAGAACTGCTCGTAGGAACTACCACCGCAACATGCTGAATGAACATCGTCTTAACCCGAGAAGTTTCTGGAAGACCATTAAGTCCATATTCCCGACCAAAGCTAAAGTCAACTCGTCGCAACAAAGCAACTGCAATGCAAAATCGTTCGGAACTTTCTTCTCAACAGCAGTATCAAAATTGAAAAAAGCTCATTTTCTCCTCGCTAATCTTGTCTGGAGAGTTCCGAAGTATTATTCTGTTCGTACCAATTCAACATTCAATTTTCAATACGTTTCTGTAGTTTTTGTGCAAAAGGAACTTAAATCACTACGACGGAATAAAGCGGCAGGCATTGATAACTTGCCACCTGGTATGTTGAAGGATGCCGCTACTGAAATCGCTCCAGCACTTGCTTATATAATCAACTTATCGATCGAGACAGCTACTGTACCAACCATATGGAAAACAGCTAAAGTGACACCTGTACATAAATCTGGCAATACCTGTGATGAAGCCAATTATCGACCAATATCAGTTTTGGTTATTATGTCAAAAATATTGGAAAAAGCCGTTCACAACCAGTTGAAAGAATACCTTGAGCAAAACAAACTCTTGTCCAATAGACAATTCGGCTACCGTGCAAAAAGATCTACAGAAATTGCATCCACTCTATTCTTAGATAGCATCAGGAGAGATATTGACAAAGGCAAATTGGTGGGCGCAGTCTTTATGGACCTAAGTCGTGCCTTCGATACACTCAGCCATTCCACATTAATTGCTAAACTGAAATCATACGGAATCAGTGGAAATGAGATTACCTGGCTTAACGATTACCTTTTTCAAAGGAAGCAGATCATCCAAATCGGAAACGAGCTTTCACCAGAATACACCGTGTCAACTGGAGTACCACAGGGGTCACTATTAGGACCTCTGATGTTTTTGATTTATTTTAATGACTTCCCTGACTGTATAACTCATTCAAATGTTATTATGTATGCGGACGATACAGTAATCTATTTTGCCCACAAAGACAAAGCGATTATTGAAGAATGTCTCAACTCGGATTTCGTAGCAATTTCAAAGTACCTTGAAGAATCAGAACTAGTCATCAACTTAAAAAAGGGCAAAACGGAATCTATGCTCTTCGGCACATCCATCAAACTCAACAGGATATCCGAACCTCTCAAAATCAAGTATCGGGAAAGCACCATTAATAACACTAACTCGTATGAATATCTTGGCAACCATATCGACCCATCCGTGAATCTGAGCCAAAACTTTGAGAAACGACGCAAAAAAGCTTCTGGCCGTGTCCGGCTACTGCAAAGAGTTCGACAATACCTGACTAAAGAGGCCGCTGAAAAGGTTTTCAACTTGATGATAGCACCTTTATTAACTTATTGCTGCTTAACAAAACTTCAACTCACTCAAACTCAACAGTCTTCTCTACAATCAATCGAAAGGTGTGCTTCACGAATAATTTATGGTCCAGAAAACGATAAAAAGATAACACCGATATATCAAAAGAGGAATGTCAAAGCATGTCTTACAGTACGGAAATGTGTTGATGAAAATGTATGTAGTCCGATAAAAAGCTATTTTGAGTTGAATAAGCACAACCTTCGTACGAGAAACCAAGGTTGTCTAATGAAATTACCTAAACTAAGACTCGAGCTAGGTAAACAAACATTTGAATATTCGGGAGCAAAATTGTATAATGATCTCCCATTGAACATTAGGCAAGAAGCAAATTTTTCAAAATTTAAGGAACTTTTAATTTCACATGTTTTTAACTAATTTTAATTCTCGTATGAGCATCCAGGGAGGCAGCAGATTCAGGGGTTGTCATTTTCTCTTCTTATTCTCTCTCCTGCTGAAACTTTGCTGCACCTCTGGATGACCCCATGCCTTTTACTGTGTTATAAATAAATAAATAAATAAATAAATCATATATGTGTATATTTTTAGTTTTTAACCATTTATTATTATTTATTTTTTTTCATTTATGCCTCTTTTTATAACAGGTCACACAATGATAGCAGTTTTATATTTTTGTAAATACTGAAGTGTAATTACCTGTTTGTAAACATTGAGATAATAATAATAATAATATTAAACTTGAGCACTATAATATCACAGGTTTGTAAAAATTTGTAAAAAATAAATTGCTGATTTAAAGAAAGCTAAATTTTTGTTAAATTCCACAGATTTCAGTCTGCTAGAATCTGCAAAATTGAAACTGAATTTCCATGAAAAATTTTAAAACCAACCATCCGTAAAATCTTCAAATCCTACTGCCTGCAAATAAATTCCTGCAAAAATTACCTGTGACTGTCATTGATATTGTTTTACGGTTAAATATTACATAAAATAACTCCTTGAGCAAGGCAAGGACAGTTAAATGGGCTACAAAAAATATTGTGATGTGTAAAACAGATTACCCCTAAAAGCCAAGAATTTTGACATCTGTAAAATTAAATCTCTGAGAAAACTAACAAAATATCTTGTCTCTAAAATTTTATGAAAATAATGCCAACCACAAAATTAAATAACTAATAACAATGGGTTCAATTTCCCAAAGCTGGTCAACTCATCTGTTTTGGCACAGATGGGTTAATGATGTCAACACATGACCCTATACATTTTATTCATCAGTGTTTCAAGCTTTACACAATAGAAGCGATGGGTTAACAGAACACTGAAAAACTTTTTAACATATCGACAGGCCACTACTGACATCATCAAAATTCAAATGACAGGTCTTTTTCATAGTTCTTCTGCCTAAGTGTATTTTTCCATTGGCTTATTGACTATAGTTGTATAATAATATAGCTACCTTTAAAGTACTTGTTTGCTTCATTCTTAACATCTTCAGCACGCTGTTTTACTTCTTCAGTCAAGACCAGATTATCCATGTCATTAATAACCGCACCATTCATTTCGTTAGTTGACATATTAGATATCAGTATTTATATACAGACTTTATAAAAACATAATTCCATAGAACTACTGTTACTGTGTAAGAAGTATTATGTAAAAGAAGGAATTTTTTTTTTTACATAATAATCAATATGGGTTCTTACTTAGTGTAAAAATATATTTTATATGTAAAATATATTAAAAATAGAAAGTTGAGTCTATATTTATACAATATAACTGCCAGACACAACACCTTTATACCAAAAAATTAATGTCATTGTTATGTATAATTGATTTTGGATAGTTTCTCATCATTTTTTTTATTGCAACAAAAGCAAAACCATTTCTGTGTCCGGTGTTGTACAAAATATATTCTGCTATGATTTTTATGCTATGTCTATTTAAGATGTAGTTTCATATTACATTTAAATATAGCATGAAAATTCAGCATATCTTAATCCAAAATAAAAAGAATTGTAATAATTATAACAAGGGAGGCACACTCGTAAAAAAAATTACGAGTGCTTTTTATTGCACTCGTGAATTTTTTCTTTTTCTAAAATATTATAGAGTGATGAAAAAGGCTATTACGCTGATTGTGTAACATTCATTTCTTCGTGATTGATTTTGTTTAAAAAGTATAGAGAACATTAAAGTCGGCCCCTTTCCTTCATGCTGACACTCTTATGCTCGGCTGGTGCATTACACTCATCATTCATCATCATTCTCGGCTTAACGTCCGTTTTCCATGCTAGCATGGGTTGGACGGGGTATATTAATGACCCTGTTCCAATCTGATCTAGACTGTGTTAGATCTAAACTCAACTTCCTCTGTATCAAGTCTGTCCTTATAACCTCCTGCCAAGTCTTTCTCGGTCTGCCTCTGGGATTTGCCCCAGGAACTATCAAGTCTCTACACTTTCTTACCCAATTATCCTCCATCCATTCCAAGTGTCCCAGCCAATTCAACACTGAGACTCGATTGAAAGACGGAAGACCATTTGGAACCATGCCACAAGTCAGTCCGACCTTCATCATCACAGAGAATACTGCGAGAAGAGTTAACCCATGCAAGTTAAATATAACCAGAACATGGGAGAGGTTAGGTGTCCTGTACCTTAATACAGCTTTCGGACGAATGTTCTCGTGATGTAATACCAAAGAAAAAACATGTTGAATAAAGTTTAAAAAATCTTTTTAAAAGGGGAAAGAGAAATAAAAAATGTCTAGAAATATATTTAATGACAAAAACATATAGCAAATCTGCCAACACATCAACGTTGTTTCAACTTTGCACTCGTGGTTAATACGTTTCACAAAATTCATTTCTATACAGCTTAAATAACATATAACGTTGTAGTAAACAAAAAATAGTTAAGTGTGAATCACACTTGCAGATATTCACATCGCACTTGTAAATTTTGCTTACGAGTGCGATTTTTCGCACACCATAGCACTCGTAAATTTTTTAGCGGGTGCTTTTTGTAGCTCTGGCATAGTTTTATTCAAGAAATGGCCTGTTTTATGTGCTGATATATGCACATAAAATCATCAAAGGCAACCCAAGGTATAAAATGATGTTGGACTTGTAGAGCTTAAAAAGTTAGTTAACAAGGTCTTTTTAAATTTTTTGAAAAGCTCTTTTCGTTCTCAAGATATTCACATTTATTGTGACACTGGTTGGGACACTTGGGAAGAATGGAGGAGGATAATTGGGTAAGAAAGTGTAGAGACTTGATAGTTCCTGGGGCAAAACCCAGAGGTAGATTGAGAAAGATTGGCAGGAGATAATAACAGACTTGATGTAGAAAAATTTAAGTTCAGATCTAACACAGTTTAGATCAGTTTGGAAGGTCATTAATATACCCCATCCAACCAATGCTAGCATGGAACACAGACGTTAAGCCGACAATGATGATGATAAATGATGTTTCCAGGTAAGTTAAACTATACCTTGGCTGAAAGCGTGCTATTTTATAAACCATGTGCTAAATTTTAAGTTACTCCTTTTATGAAAATACAAAAGAAAATGTGACCAGGGAATAAAAGCCATATATGTGACGATTCCAGGGAATTTGATAACAAGCTATTTAGCGATAATTTTTCATTATCGATCACTTATAGCGCCTGATCGCTAAGCAAAAAGTTTTATCGATAATTTAGATTAAAAATATAAAATTATCGATAAATATCGCTAAGGGATTTTCTTTTTTTATTTATCGCTATTTATCGCTATTTTGCTAGGGCTAAATTAGCATAAATTAAAATAATAATGACAACGGTACTTGATAAATGCTAGCGAGCTAAGGAAGCCGAGTTTTGATCCCTTGCTGCGAAAAGTTTCATGCGCACGGGGAAAAACACCGTGTCCTGAAAGCTAAATAATTCTTTATTATTTTTTTTTGTAATATAATTGCTCCCAACCCTTACTAACATTAGTAGAAATGGAAATAAAAATGAAAATCAAGGACTTTGGGGATATTTGATCTGTGTTATTTTCTTCTTTTTAGATAATTATCTTCTAGATAAGGAAAGCAATCAGAAGATTCAAAATTGACCAAGAAAGTTTAGCTAGTTACCTTGATTTTTAGTCAGGATAAATTTTATTTTTATAGGATCATAATCTAGAAATAAAGCAAGAGGATAGCCGTCGAACATGTGGATAGTTATGTGTTTTGTTTACTTCAACAGCGCGTGTTCAAGTAGTTCTTGCTCTAGGAAACTGTATCACTTTTTCTTTTCAAAACAAAGTTTGTAACAAAATCAGTAAACCAAGGAATTTAATAGGGCGCGCGTTTCATGTACTCTTTGTTACAAATAAATAAAATGTGTCACTTTCTATCCCAGACAAATTTTGTAACAAGGCTGGGGAAGGGGTCATTGGCTATTTTTCTTTCATAATGCATAGAGTCATCCTTAAAAGGACGTCCAAATTTTGGGGGAAGAGGGTCTTTGTATTTTTATTGATTTCGTTGTCCTTTGGGGGGAAATAGAGGATTATACATACAAGTCGTTTTGTTCTCAATTTACATGAGAAGCATTTTAAATGGAAATCTTAGTGTGTTTTTTATCCAGGGAATTTTTCTGCTTAACTTCAAGAATGGAAGACCACATCAAGAAGGACATGGGGAGGGGATGTTACCTATGAAGCCAATGGCAACACAGTTGTTTTTCTAATTTAAGAAATAATTTGGTAACACAAGATAAAAGTAAAATGAATACATAAACATTTCCATTTCATATTATTTTGTAACGTAAAATGCAAAAACTACGGATGTAAATACTTTCCTCATGATATATTATAATTTATAGTTAACAACAGTTTAACATTTAAAAAAAAAATATATATATATATAAACAAAGAAATTTTCTAAAATTTAAATTGTGCTACTTACTAATAATGTAAACCATATCAAAATTATTTCTGTACAGTGAAACAACTTTACATCTTAATGCTCACACGCGATTATCAAACATGAGAATAAATAATGAAATTTTTAGACAAACATGAAAACCTTATTTACGGTTAATTTTGGGTGGTAGCATTAAATCAACTGAAATTGGTAAATAATCTTGTTCTCAGGTTATATTTTATCAATTTTAAGAAAATGTGAAAATTTTTTTAATAAGAGGCTAAATTTATTTTTTGGTTAAACTATATTACTATAAATATATAACTCAGGAGTGGACCATGGGAACCATCAAGATTTCTGAAGCACACAAAACTCTTCTCCACCATGTAACACCATAATTCTAAATATAAAGGAATATGCAATGCAAATTTTCGCCCAAAAATTGGGTATCAAAATATCAAATTTCTGACGACACCATCTCCCATAAATGAAATGTCCGATACAGGATTTTACTGGCACTCCAAAAAAAATATAACAAAAAGTTACGTAATTCAACAGGTGTGGGAAAAATTAGTTACAGAATGACCACGCACTAGCTTTATTGTGTCAGTGTCTAAAAATGATATTTTTGGTACTGCAATTTTGTGTAATATAAAGAAATCTCCCGGCATGCAAGCAGTGAAAAAAATCTAACATGGTTAAAAACAGGACTTTCCAGTAGTGTTTTGTATGTTGTGTGGTTTGTGTAAACAGGGCTTTAAGTGGCACAAACAAAAACACCCCCTAATTTGGCTGTATCAATTTGCATTTAAGCAGATTTTCTTTTTTTATTTGCCGATATAATATAATTTTTCAGACTGAAAGTTTGGCAAATTAAACGATCACAACTAAAACTATTCCAAAGCAACAGCTGAGGCTATCTAGCTAGCTCCCTTGATCCAGACTTGTTTAGTTTTAAGAAAGCTATAAATTCAATGGTGTGGACTTTTATACAAAAAGAAGCTTGTTTCTTACTTGTCATAAAGTAGCTAGCTAATTCAATAAGGTTTTGTTCCTGCTTTTTGTTGAAAGTTTGGCAAATTATAAACGATCACAATTAAAATTATTCCAATGCAACTGTTAGAGGCTAGCTAGCTCCCGTAACTCAGACTTGTTTTAGTTTTAAAAAAGCTGTAAATTTATTGGCGTAGACTTTTATACAAAAAGAAACTTGTTTCTTACTTGTTATAAAGTAGTAAGTTAATTTAATAACGTTTTGTTCCAGCGCAGCCATTGCGTCCAAAAGAAGAATCTAAAATAAAAGGGGTCTGGACAGCGCCTCATGTTTACAGCGTACGATATTTTGCAGAACGAAAAAAATTAAAAGAGACTAACTAAATTATTTTTTTATTCTTTACAGCGATCAAACAAATTATATTTACGATTCTAAAAATAATATTAATACACTTTATGAAAACATCAAGCAAACCGTTTTTGCTGTTTTGCAAGTTATTTAATCGACAAACATTAAAAGAATGTTGTCTAGCTTGCTTTTCGCATAATAAGCTAAAAAATTTATGCGTCGGCCATATTGCACTATTATCGATAATCTGCTGACAAAGCAAATCAAATTAGCGATAATTATAGATCAGCATTGTTTATCGCTAATGACCTGATCGCTAATCCAATTTATTTATCGATAATTCTGTTCTTTTTTTCATGAATTATCGCTAAATAGTGATCGATAATTATAGGTTGTTATCAAATTCCCTGGAATCGTCACATATATATTAGCATTGAAAATTTAACACAGCATAGTTACGCTGTGATTCACTTATTCAAGCTTTATTAGACGTTTAATTTGAAGGTAGCATAATAATTATATAGTAACAGCATATCTAAATGTTTTCCCTGACTGGTTTATATATAAGGCACAAGAGTAATTGTATAGCTAGCCTCTTTGTGTTTAGCTAACTATATTCTCGGATCCAGAGTTAACATTATAAAAATTCAAAAGAGGAAACAAAAACTTTTGATAAAAATGAGTAGCATATTTGGATTTATCAGCAAAAATTATAAAATAAATTTGGAATACTATATATACAATATTTAGAACAGCATTTATTGTAATTTAAAGTTTTAAAAAGAGTTTGACCAGAATATTCAACTGCAGTTAATATATATATATGATTTGCATGGCCACTTCTTCACAGAACATTAAACGTTTGGCTACTAATAGAAGCAGTTGTACTTAGTGTTGAAACTTAAAATTTGCATGCTTTTATAAATTTTGATGCATAGTTAAAATATGTTGGTCCATTTTTGTTAAAAATGATCAGAAAATTTCAAGCACATTACACACAGTTCCGACAATTACAAGACATTTATTTCTTTTCCTACTAGTATCTCTGGGTTATGTGTGCTGCGAAAATCGCGTTTACAGAAGATACATGTTTTTTTCAATAATATATGGGGGGCTGGGCTGGGATGTGCTTATCTTACATTAAATTATACCCTTCAGCCTCTTTCAATAAAACCAATAAATAAACACACAACAAATACTTTGCTTTAAAAACTCTAGAACATTTGTGTTTCTTCCTTGATATAATTGACAGTTAAGAGTCCACACACCCCCAGAACTGATGAACCTTCAAGGTAAATTGACTGTAGCTGACGCGCCATTTTAATGTTATAAATTCGTACAAGCTAAAGTCATTTATATTTTATGTCGTCAAGGTCGGTACGTGCTTGATCATTCATCATACGATACTTAACCTTCTGTGATGTAATAAAAAGTAAACAAGCCGTGCGATGCGAGAATTTTTGCTGAAATCATCAGTTTTAACAAATTTGTTCTGTTTTTCCATAGTCATAAGAAACATATGACTATGGTTTTTCCCTTGTCTTGTCTGTGGATAACCATCATGCAGAAGGAAGTGTAGCTAGCTAGGGAATAGATCTCATTTTTTCATTTTTTTTACTTTTTACATATATATATTATTTTATTTATTTGACACTGACTTTTCGTGACTATATACTAGCTAGCTAGAGTAACAAGTAAACCCTCAACAACAGCTCTTTTGCTAGCTAGCTAGTAGTGGCTAACCTTGCAGCAGAAATCATGCCCAATAGATGTCCTTGTCGTATCTGTAAAAAACAACATATAGTGAAAAATATTAAAGCCATCAACTGTATGTGATAAATGTGATTGATGATCTACGCAATGTTTTGGCTTTTTACAATTCGGTTTTATTGTTTTAAGACAATCTGAGACAACGATCCTTTTTTCTGTTGTGTTGAATCAGTAATGTCAAAGAATGATCGTTTTTATATGTGATTCTCATATACACATCACAATATAGATAATGTATTGTCGTAATGCTAGATATAAAATCATTTCCGATACTTCTTGAAATTTGTTTTTTTTATGCCTGTTTAGCTACATTTATACGAGGGACAATACTGGTGCATATCGTCCTGTCATTAATAGTGCTAAAGCAATACACCTCTTTACAGTTTAAGTTGTTCATTCATTTTTTGTATTAAAAAAGGAAATAAACAGAGTAAATTTAACTCTTGACCATAGGCATTACGGATATTTTTCATTTTTCATTTGTTGGCAGTAACCCTACTTGAAGGGATTGTAACTTTTCTTTTCAAAATTTTTAACAAAAAAAATATTTCACTTTTCTTTGTGGTCAGAGCCTTCTTAATTCATAACAGTTTACTTCCTTTTTCAATTCTCAAAAGAGCACTGTAACAAAAAAAGATTTATTCAATCTATGGTTAACTGAAACTGTAAACTTGTATTCATTGCCCACCTAATTGTCTTGGTTCCTCAGTAAAAACACACATATTACATAGTTGCCCCCACCCCTCCTTAAAAAGATTCAATAAACTCAGTAAAGTCGGCTTGTGGCAATTTTTGAAATTAATGTTAGAAAATTAGAGAGATCTTACTGATACAGTACTGTGAAAAGGTTTGTTAACATTGTGGTTCGTGTTTATTTCATGTTACGCACGAACCACGATAGCCCACGATGCGTATTTTTTTAACAATCGTGGACCTCACGATCATGTTTCGTGGACTACACGAACAAAAATTAAACATTACACCGTGGCGTCCACGATAGATAACTTCTATTGTAAAACAACAAAGACCGTATTAGTTTATCAATTAAATCAAAAACCGACGGCAAAAAAATAAATTACTTGTTGTTTTAATTCGTTGTCATAAAGCTAGCTATATAATAGATTTTAATCGTTCGTGAATCAAAGTGCGATCTAAAAAAACATTTCTATCGCCGCTTTTCGTTTATAAACTTTTAAAAAGCGATCTAAAAAAACATTTCTATCGCCGCTTTTCGTTTTTAAACTTTTAAAATGCGATCTAAAAAAACATTTCTATCGCCGCTTTTCCTTTATAAACTTTTAAAATGCGATCTAAAAAAACATTTCTATCGCCGCTTTTCGTTTTTAAACTTTTAAAATGCGATCTAAAAAAACATTTCTATCGCCGCTTTTCCTTTATAAACTTTTAAAATGCGATCTAAAAAAACATTTCTATCGCCGCTTTTCGTTTATAAACTTTTAAAAAGCGATCTAAAAAAACATTTCTATCACCGCTTTTCGTTTTTAAACTTTTAAAATGCGATCTAAAAAAACATTTCTATCGCCGCTTTTTGTTTATAAACTTTTAAAATGCGATCTAAAAAAACATTTCTATCGCCGCTTTTCGTTTTTAAACTTTTAAAATGCAATCTAAAAAAGCATTTCTATCGCCGCAGACAAATTTAACTTTTCTAGACAAGTGAAAACTACGAATATGCTTTTTTAACTTGACAAAACCTGAAACAAACAAATTAACTTTAATGAAAGACTTTTTTGAAAAGAAAAAAAATTAAATTATACTGGCTATAAGAATCATGGAGCTCGCGAAAATAATCGTGGGACACACGATCCTTCGTGGAGATAATAATATTAGCATGGTGGCCACGATAGAATGTTTGAATGTTTGTTATACATAAAGACCACGATTTTATCGTGGTTCGTGTGCACCACGCTCGTTACACGAACACGATGTTAACACACCTTTTCACAGTACTGTAGTTCTAAAAATGCCAGTTATTTTAAGTCACATTAAGTGGCTATAAAAGGCAGACTAAGTAGACAAATGGAATTAGCAAGAGCATAATTTAATTTACTAGAACTTTTTATCACTATCAATTGTTGTAACTTGTTATAACTAAATATATAGAGAATGTTTTCTTGTCACGTAAGAATGAAATACGGCAATCAGGAATGAAATACGGCAATCTCAGAGCTTTTTAGGGTCATTTTCCTGTCATTTCCGAACAAAATACAGCAATTTTTAAGGCGTGAGTATAGAAAAAAAAAAATTTAAAAAAAAAATTTTTTTACAGTGATTGGATAGGATCTTTCTAATGGTGCAAAAATATTTTTTACAAAATGTATTTTAGTTAGGGATCGTCTCAGAGATCTTTTCAAAAAAAATTGTTTCAAATTGTTTCATTTTTTAATTAGCATAGCATGTGTTTAATTTTTTGAAATCGTTTCAGATCGTATGGAAATTGTTTCACTATTTTGTAAATCGTTTCATTAAAAAATAAAATCGTTTCATAATCGTTTCATAATCGTTTCATAATCGTGTCAAGATTGTTTTATTATATTTACTTGAAATCGTTTCACATACCATAATTCGTTTCAAAATCGCATCATTATGATCGTTTCAGTATATTTATTTTAGATCGTTTCAAAATCGATTCAAGGTGTTTCTTTTACATTCTTTTAACATAAAAGAATAAAAGAAATTATTAATCTAATAAAGGTCTCTCAATAAAACCCATGCGCTGTCACATAGGTTTTTCTATCGCTGCTTTTCGTTCTTAAACTTTTAAAATGCGATCTCTAACGAAGCTTTTTTATCGCCGCCTTTCGTTCTAAATTTTTAAAATGCGATCTAAAAAAGCATTTCTATCGCCGCTTTTCGTTCTTAAACTTTTAAAATGCGATCTCAAAAGACTTTTCTATCGCCGTTCTTCGTTCTTAAATTTTTAAAAAGCGATTTAACGAAGCTTTGCTATCGCCGTTCTTCGTTCTTAAATTTTTAAAATGCGATCTAAAAAAGCATTTATAACGCCGCATTTCGTTCTTAAATTTTTAAAATGCGATCTAACGAAGCTTTTCTACCGCCGTTCTTCGTTCTTAAATTTTTAAAATGCGATCTAAAAAAGCATTTCTATCGCCGCATTTCGTTTTTAAATTTTTAAAATGCGATCTAACGAAGCTTTTCTATCGCCGTTCTTCGTTCTTAAATTTTTAAAATGCGATCTAAAAACGCATTTCTATCGCCGCATTTCGTTCTTAAATTTTTAAAATGCGTTGTAAAAAAGCATTTCTATCGCCGTTCTTCGTTCTTAAATTTTTAAAATGCGATCTAAAAAAGCATTTCTATCGCCGCATTTCGTTCTTAAAATTTTAAAATGCGATCTAACAAAGCTTTTCTATCGCCGTTCTTCGTTCTTAAATTTTTTTTCATCGCAATATTTTCCATTTTAAAGGAAATTGTTAGTTTTAAGAAAAACTGTTTATTTTTAGTTTTGAAAAACTGTTTTACAATATTTACGATAAAAGATGTTGTTGATGATGTCGATGTTGTGTTGAATAAAAGGAAGAGAAACAATAATTTTACATTTATATATAAGTTTAATTGGTTTTTAATTAGTTCAACATCGTTTCAAAATTCGTTTCAATAACTTCAAAGACTTTTACATCGTATCACAAATAATATTTTGACAATCGTATCAAATCGTTTCAGAATTTTTTCTAATCGTTTCAAAATAGTTTCAAAATCGTTTCACAATCGTTTCATTTTTACGTTGTTTATACAAAATCGTTTCGCAAATAAAATATGAAACATTTAACTCGTTTCATGATACGATTATGAAACGATGTGAAAAAAATATTGAAACGATTTCCATACGATGAAAATCGTTTAAATTCGTATCAAAACTGAAACGATCTTGGAGACGATCCCTTAGGGTATTTTCCAAAAATAAAAATATTGTCAAAAATCAGTTTTTTCAAATATTTGTTCACACATAATCATCTTGGGTATTAATTTTTACTACTCAATTGTGTTCAAGGTTATAATAATAGCTGCCTCCAAGAGGAAAACGGTTTTCGTATGTAGTTAAAAGATTCTTTTGAAGTTTTTTTTCAACATTTCCCATAAGTCAACAACGAATTAAAATGTTGTATCGTCATAAAGCTTTTACAACACCAAAAAAAGAAAATTCAAAATAAAAATATTTGACTCGCCAGCGAAAAGAAGATTAAATCAAACGGCTTCTACCGCCAAGCACCAAGCTAGCACTAGTCGAAAAAAATTGTAGACGCTATGTCATCTAACGATAGTGATGAGAGTGGATGACGAATACACAAACTTTCCGCCATGCAATTAGATCATTGATATAAATATATTGACAGACTGTTTGAAAAGATCCTGCATTTGCACAATCTGTCACGGCGACGTAACTATAATGGAGCAAAAAAACTTCAGAGCTGGACTGGGAACAATGTTTATTGTACAATGCAACAATGAAACATGCGACATGGCGAAAGATTGTTTTACCACTCAAAAGACAGGAAATTTTTTCGAAATTAATTGAAAAATTGTCTAGCTGTTAAAGGACGAAGAGGGCTATCCAAGATATGTATTGTGCTGGAACTTTTATCTCCGATAGGGAAACCTCATTACACAGAACATGTAAAATTTTGAGAGGAAAAGGCCCTAGAACTGCGCAAAGAAAATTTAAATCTGGCTGCTCAACGAGCTAGAGAGTTAGCTAAGAAAGAATATGGTTGCACGGAAACTGTGATAGACGTCCCAACCAGCTTTAGAACATGGTGTAGCCGTGGTTGGACTGCTAGCAATGGTGTGGTTTCCACCATCGCAGACACTTTGTCACAAGTCTTGGATGTAACACTTAAGTCAAGGATTTGCAAACAATGCAATGCGATGACGGAAAATGGGTCAATGGAATCAATCAATTTTCTAGATTAGTTTGTAGAACACGAACCAAATTGCTTTAAAAACCACTTTGCAAGCCCACAGGTAAACAGAGTAGGTTCATATACTATGGTGTGCTTATAAATGCAAAAAATAATAACAACTTTCTTTACATATTTTAGAAAATGGAATCTGACAGAATACTACAAGTTTATCAGCGCTTGATTGAAAAGCACAACATTGAGTGTTATATAATTGCATATATAAATCTTCTGAATTGACATATACATTATACAATCTTTTGAGATTAGTAAACATTTAACTTCACGCAACCAGTGGCATCAAATGGATAAAGAAAGAGTGGAAAGCGGGATAGTGCAGTTCCAAAAAATAAAAGACAAGACGCCTTCCAAAGGAATGAAGGGGCACAATATAAGCCACAGCCACAGTGTTTTTAAAGTGACTATTCACATGTGACACAGGCAAAACTTAAACTTTTTATATGCATAGTATTTTTTTTTTTGTTGATCCCACAGCACTATAATAATTAAATATAACAATATAACAAGTAAGAAAAAGCATAATGGTGTATAAATTAACTTTTAGGTGCTGTTCCCTCCAAATATGACTAATACAGCCCTCTGAATGTTTTCGAGACTGACCTTGACTAAGGCAACATTTTGCCATAATGGTTATTAGAATGTGAATACATACCACATCCCAGTAGCTGGTGAAGTTCAAAAAATTATAGTGGTATATGTGCACCACTATTGATGTAGCAATCTTGTGAACAGTCTCTTTTGATTTATTTATTCTTAAATTGCTCTGGTTTCTGCTGTTAGTGGTAGTTTTTCGTTTAGCAAAGAGAAAACAGATCTGTGATTTCAATTGGACAGGAGTGTGAAGGTGGAGGAACTTGAAGAAGAACCTTTAACAATTTTTTTTTTTTTTAATTTTTTGTTGTTGTCATTTTTGTTTGGCCATCGAAGCTGATTGACAGCTGATTTTGCTGTCTAAACAATTTTTCTAATTTAGAGGGCTGTTAATAAGCCATCAAAGAATATCAGGACAAACATTTGGTAATATACTGACCTGTTTATCTCTTGAGTTTTGTAATTGAACTTTCAACAAAACTTCAGCACATAAATCACAATGATACAAGTGTCTGCAATTATGTAATGCAATTAGGTAATATTTGTTAAAGTCGCAATATGTGTATAACTAACCTGTAGGTTATCTTCACAGTTCTCTGTATAACGCAACACCAAATAAATCCAATTGATTTATACGCAACACAATAGAACACCACTAGATTAAACACAACAATTTCACCAGCAAGATTGGTTCAACACAATTAAACCCCACCACCAATTGATTCGTATTAGTTATCGCCTAGAATGGAAGATTAACAATTTTTACTGGTATATTTTTCTGGTCTGTAAAATACTCACAAGTAAGAGGAAAAATTGGCATCAATGTAATTTTGATTACGATAATTTATCAGAAAAGTGCCCAAATATATTGCTTTAAACAAATAAATTCAGCAGAGTAACAATTGTGCCCGCACTACAAGGATGTGGATTCACAGTATGACTGCATAAACTTAACACTCGTACATTGCTTCACAATATGACTGGATTAAGAATAGTTCAAAAATGTATTTTACCTTCAGGTAGTTTTTACAGAACAGCATAAAGTATATATTAACCACTATTTTTAATCAAAACGGTTAGCAAACAATATAAATGCAAAAGTATATTGTAAACAAATAAAATATTTAGAGAAACGTTTTCAAAACTGTTGTTTCTGTCAACTGTTGCTATAAAAGCAAAAAGAAGTGGAAAAAATCATTGTAAACATTCTTAAGATGATTTTCTTTTTAGCATAGATTTGAAATGGAAAAAATAATAAAACCTGAAAGTGCAAACTGAAAGAGAAATGGCAAAGGTATGAAAACTTTGTTAACTACTGTGCATCAAAGTTTGTTAGGATTATTTATTCCATACACAGTGAATATGCAAATGTTGCTAATTATTATTTCTTTGCTAAAGAAAGCATGGATAGATCATTAACTACTGAATCGTTTGCTATTCTAAAAGTCGTTTGTAATCAAGACAATTTAATGAATGGTGACATGCCAGAACTTTTTTGAACTTGTCACTTTTTCGTTCTTGATGTGTGAAAGGTTGAAATTGGTAAATTAATATGAAAGTTTTGAGCTATCTGAATTCAAGCTTTCTCTTTCTCATAATGCTTAGCAACAAATAAAATAAGTCTCTATAGTAAGCACCACTGTTTGCATCTGTCATTTACCCTGCCACTGATCTACAGTCCACTGATCTACAGGCCACTGATCTACAGTCCACTGATCTACAGTCCACTTGCTTGGCGTGTGACTATTGATCTAGAGTAGAAAAGTGTTTCAATTTTTATTTTTAACATTGCAGTAGAAATGATTTTTTTCATTGTTATAAAAGGTTTATTTCCATTCCATCATTACATTATTTTTCTTTACAGGTAAATTTCTTTCAATTACTTTTGCAGTACCAATATTTTACAGGCCAGCAGCAAGGACTTATTAGTTGTTGATAAAACACTAAAAATCAATACAAAGTTGCATAAAAAAGTCCATTAAAAAAGCAAATGTAAACATACCCATATCATTTTTCCATTCTTATGTTTTCGATGTCACAATCTTTTATGTTGCATAATTGATTCTTGACATTTTTGTTTTTCAAGGAGTTTTGAAATTCTGTATAACTAGGATGATGTCACTGCTGTTGTTGGGGAAACATTGGCAGTTTTATCAAAGATCATAAACAAATTTGATGATGGTAGCATCAGTGAAGAAGATCAAGATGTTGCATTGGAATGCTTCGTAAAGTTGTTTGCAAAAGTGGTAAGTAAATAAGTTTTCTATAGTTCAGTTGCTTTTTATGACAACTAAATTATTTTCTTTTTTAAAAAATCTTGCCATTTACATTTCAATATGGAATAAAAAAAATTGTATAGTGACCTTTGTGTCTAATTTTTGGGATAACATTTTAAAAATTCTATAGCCTAAATGCTGCACCATCAAAAATTGTTATTCCTGTTCACCTTTCTTTGTTTGTTATGACGGAAAAGCTTTGTTTAATCACTAACTTCTGTAGTCTGTAACTCAGTGCGTGTGGTTTGTGGCAAAATAAAAGCAGGAAATAAAGATTATGAACCTCTTTTTCACAAGTACAATATTGATTTTTTTATTTATCTTTAATCAAAGATTACAAAATTTCTACAATATTTACAAACAGAATAATTCCTAGACATTTATATGTAAACACTAAGTTAGTATGTTGCCTTACAAGAGGATTTTACCTGAAATAATCCGTAAGTGTGCTACATCTTGATTATAAACTTTTTATGACCATAGGTAAAAAATAAGTAGATAAGTAACTGATAATCTTACATTCAACTTGATAAGGGCTGCTAATGCGTCATACCATATACTCACATTAAGTGGGACTGCCAAGGGAGCAAGTAAATCTGTCCTACTTTTAAATGTTTAATCAAACAGATCGCATCGCTTGATATTTGATTTAGGGTTGAAATATATGAATGTAACTCTTAACTGAAATATATGAATTTACTCTTTAATGGAAGGAGTTTGTCATGTTCTAATGTAGCATATGAATGTTCTGCTTAAGTGAATTTTTTATGCTTAAAAGGAATTGTACTACACTTAGCAAATGGTCTCAACTTATCAGAGACACAGTTATAACAAATGTTTTTTCACCTGCAAAGGTGTGGTAACTTCAGGAGACTAACCCGTCCCATACTTGCTCATAAACAACCACAACAGTCAGAGGGTGACCTATCTATTAACTGTTGAAATTTTATGTAATACTGAATCTAATTTTTTAATGTTTATAGGAATTGAGTGACCACATGGGCATTCTGTCCTTTGCAGTTGGGCTGTTAGCAATTCGGTAACACTTTTTTTGTTGATATTTTGTTCCTAAATATATATATATATATATATATATATATATATATATATATATATATATATATATATATATATATATATATATATATATATATATATATATATATATATATATATAAAAAAACATTTTTAATAATTTAAATTCTTTTTAGTCCAACTGGAGAATCTCTACCTATTCAGTGTAAAATATGTTGTAAGTCATGTATATACAATTTCTTTTAACTATACCTTAACAACGTCACATTACAATTGTTTTGTTGTTTTCTGCTAACAAGAGTTGCTAAGGTTGGAAAAGCAGGAACCCTGAACCAACATCAGGAAAACCTTTTAATAAAAATTCTAAAACAAAAAGAATACTTTAAATTTAATAAATTGATATCAATATTGAGAATTTTGATGTTGATCAAAGTTATTGCTGCTAACTATATCTGCATTTACAGTTCTACCCTGATTTTCTAAACACCGATTTTTAAACTATTTTTGTTGTCCCTTGAATTTAACTAAGGAACTCTTTTATTTTACCCTAGATTTTTTGAACTTCTGTTTTTTGATTTTCTGTTTTAAGAGCCTGTTGATAAAAACCTTACTTTGCTTGTAGAATAAGCAAAGTTTTTTGTCAGTCCTTGACAGTTTAAAAAATTTAGGTTGAACCGTAATAGGTTTCATGCAAATGTTATTTTTTCCCAGTGGTGTAAATGATTTTACTGTTCCTAGTGTCACTTTGCAAGTTGATAAAAGGTAATGAGCCCAGTGTAAAAGTAAAATATGGGAAGTGGAAAGAAATCATTACAGTAAGTAATATATCATGAAATAGCATTATGCATTTATAATAATTCGACATAAGTTAATACAATAACTAATACAGTAATAACCAATTACCCCAGCCTGAAAGAAACTGTAAAATTATGTATTTGTTAATTTAACATATCTTTTATGTAATAGATTGACAAGAACATATTTTTATTTGCAATTTGCGAACTGCTGAGAGGAATAATCACATTTTATGCTCATAATCCTTCTGCCATCTTGAACGGAACAAAAATAGAGGATTTTCTTTGATGTGATTGAAACAGTGCAACTTTGAGCATTACCTACTTGTTTCCTGGCAGCCAGTAGGACTCAGCGCTACTTTGAGCATTGTAATTAATCCTTGAATATGTTAAAAATCATGTTTTAATATTCTTAGTTAATGTGGTTTCAAACGTTTTAATTTAGAATGAATTGGTTAGTGAGACTATAAACATCTTTAAAACAGTTGAATCAATGTTGAAGATACAGGTATTTTATTTGGAAAACAACACCAGAGTAAAATAATATACAGCATTACATATGATGTCAATTTATCCTAAATTATGTTTTTGTGTAGACACCAAACATCTCCATCAGCAACAAGAAGATATCATCCTGTGTGACACTTCTAGCAACAATACTAGACAGCAATGCATATGTGAAGGTATGTTAAGATTCTGCAAAACGAACAGTAAATCAGATGTAACCAAGAAGATGTAAATGTTGTTTGTTTTTTCTTTTTTAGAAAGCGTTTAATGAAAATTTAGGTGTTGCAAGACTAAAAACGTGTCTATCGTTGCATGAAAATATGAATGAAGAAGTTGCTAACTCACTACTGGAACTGGTTTGTCATTCTAATTTATTTTTTTAATATAGAATACAGGTTTGTTGTATTTATTTGTGTTATTAAAATTGTAAGGTTCCTCTAAAAACACAAGTCAGTGAAAATGAAAGTTGTTTATTGTAAGAAATTAAAAATTTCTCTCCATGTATGCAAAAATTGATTTTATGTATATATCCTACTTACACAAAGTTAGAGTACAGCAACGTATATTGTTAATTTCTTGAAATGTATGTTGTGGTTTAATATGCACATCGTAATTGCTGATTTAATGTACAATGCAACCATACATTTTTCTGTTTGTTTGTTTGTCTTGATTTACCTTTTTTGCTTAAAGATATAGAATTTTTTTTTCTGTGTGAAGTAAAAAACAACAAAAAATGTCTCAAATGAACTAAAAAGATTCTATCTCACAATAAAGTATAAATGGTTTTGATTGATTGAATAAAAATGTGTATGGATACGTTCATGGTAGGGGGAGGGAATGGCCGACCCCTGATTTGAAGAAGGTTTCATGTTCTGTGACAGTGATTATAAAATAAATTTTTAAAATTTTTGGTTCTACAAAGGACAGTTGATTTATACAAGCAGAATTTAAATATTATTTTTTAGCTCACAGTATCTAATAACAAGGACACAGAAATTAGTCAGAGAGTTATAACACTTCGTGAACTGGTTGTTGTTATTATAATGTTGATTCCTCATTTTGATGATATTGGCCAGAGGTATAAGCATTTTATTCTCTGCCTTTTTTGGTGACAATTTATAATATTGTTGATATAAATATCGTATTTTTTATTTTAGAAAAATTTGTGAAACCATCCGAGTGATGTGTGCTACAAACTTACAGAATCGTCTGATCTGCTGCAGCTTAAAACTTATATCAACTCTTCTTGAACTTCTTGAACACAAGGGTCAAATTATACCAAGTAGCAATAAAGGTAACCTTTTTACAATTTAACGCTATTATTACCTCAGTGATTGAATAGATCATAAAAAAGGACTTGGTAGATTTCATGTCTCAGTAGCTTCACTTCACGAATTGATGAAAGGACTAATTTGTAAAGTGGAAGGTCTTAACAAATGAACTGTGTAATGTGCTATGTAATTAAAAGATGTGTAATGTCTGTTAATAAGTTCAAAAAACGATGATGGTACAAAAACTATACTGTATTTAAATAATAGATGAATTCAATCAATACAACTTATAAAGGTGCAAAAAAGCTTTTCCTGTTTCGTAAAATTCAAATCAATTAAAAAAGACCACTTAGAAAAAAGATGGTGGGCTAAAGCCCTCCTGGCTGGGCCTGAATTAGTTGCAACAAAGTGGAACTCATCATGGCTTTATCCAACAAATTACCCAATTACCCAAAATTAAATGGCTCTCCAATTAAATCCAAGTAAAATTTTTAAAAAGTGGACTTTTATTTTTATTTAAAGCCATGTATGTTCAGCTGCTTTGTGGATATGCAAAATTAAAAATCGCACAAAATTTCCTAAATTATACATTTGGCTAATTAAATTTCTGTAAATTGTACACATTTTTCCATCTGCGAAATTGAATTAATGCAAAACTAGTTTCCTGGATTATTGTCCTGCCAATATAGTCATCCTTCTCTTGCTTCATGTAATCTGATAGTCTAAAAATAACTTCTATTATTAACTTTAAGATTGTTTAATCAGCACAATGGAGATACTTGGTTGTTTATCTATTTCTTCCGAGGAGTTGAAACTTCTGATCAGTCTGTTTCAGAAGGAAAGTGATGACAAGAAACAGGTAGAGTTGTTTATCTAATCAATTTACATTATTGGCTTAGCCACATTGTTTTTAAGTTTATGATGTTATATAATTTTTGCTTGTTTATTATTACAGTTTAGTCATGGCAATCGATTGGTTCAATCCCTCGAAAGGATGGCATCACAGAATGCACAGCATCATAGTCAATATCAGCCGCAATACTTTATTGACTTCTACAATATATATCGAGCTTCTGTAAGTAGATTAATTGCCAAATTTTGTACAAAAAGATTGTTTAACAATGAATGATATTGCTGGCGTTCAACACACAGATGGAAATATATTGTTTAACTGTAGAAGTATTTCATAATACTTGATTTTCACACAGGTGATTTTGTTTGCACAGAAATAAAACTTCATTAATAATTTCAACTGTTATTAACCATGCAGACTTGATGTGAAAACCTGTAGTCTTGTCATCACATTGAGAAACTTGTTTGCGCTAACAATTCTGACATCTTTTTATATTTTGGTTTCTTAGCGCATGTTGATTACACTTTTGACAAGAATATTCAATTTTATTAGTAACAATAAAATATAACTCAGTGGAACTGTTTTCTTGGAGTTTGTTAACATAAGTTGCAAATGTAAATAAACGTTTTATGTTAAGGAAGAGATTTTTTTAAATATTATTCTGGCATTTTCATCAAAATTGTATTTACAGACATTATCAGCATTTGTACCAGTAGTTCTTATACTTTCACTTTTCATTGTTTAATTAACTCTCATAATTTTACTCTTTCAGTATATTAAGTCCCCTACGATTCAACGGTGGAATGGTAAAGGTATAACAGTACACACATGGATTTGTCTCGATTTCACACTACCAAATGCAGTTGATGTTAGACAATGTAAAGTGAGGCATATGTTATTTTGGTAAGAAGTTTTATTAAAGGTTAAAGATATAAAGGATGTTTTGTAAAGGCTTCATCTTCTGATTCTGTTGATTTAGCTTTCTGAATGCACGTGGTGAAGGCTTTGAGGCATTTTTTACTGAAGATGGCTTTCTTGTACTGGCTTCACATACTAGAAAAGAATATTTGACAACAACTGTGACATCGTCCCCATTTAATGATCAGGAATGGGCAAGTTATTTTTAAAATTTGTTTTCAAGGTTTTTATAATTAAATATCTGCTTTCTTTTGTATTGTGTTTTTTTTACTTTTACCTTCGAAAGATTAACTTAAATTTGTAACATTTCTTGGTTCATTTGGCTTACTTTCTGTCTGTTGAGAGATTATTTAATTTGCCTAAAAAATCTAACAGAAGATTTCTTTTATGGTTATTATCTGATCAATTTCATTTAAAAGTCATGTTAGAGTTTTATTTTTGTTTATTTTTAGCATGGTTTATCAATTGTTTACACAAAGAAACTCTTAGGCAAGGCAACAGTGGCTGTATATGTTGATGGGCAGGAAATACATTTTGCTCCATTACAATTTCCTACATTGAATAAGGTATCACTTGATTTTAAAGTTAGCTCTATATTTTCATTGTGGTTTTATCCATCTATTCTTTCCTGTGTTTAAAGCACTATGGATCCTGCGTTTCCAATGCATAGAGTAGACATACATCAATATTACCCATAGTTTACCCATTGGTAAACTATGGGTAATTATTAAATTTGACAATGCGTTGGCCAAAACACATGTCCAGAAGTTACATTTTAATGTGTTTAAAGTAATGTTTGATCCATTTTGGAAAAAATTTGCTTCTAGTTAAAGTTGATTTTCCCAACTGGATATTAAAAAAGGCCTGATGAAGTAATACTGATCGATTAAAAAAAAAATACCTATTAAGGAATTCAAACAAATAAAGATGTTTCACTTAGTAAGAAACAAGATAAAAAAAAGAAAGACTTTTCCCTTGTTTAGGAAATCACTCATTCTTACATTGGTTATGGTGTCAAGTCAGACTCCAGGTTTAATTCAGAAATACATCCACCTTCTAGTCCAACAAGAGTTGTAAAAGATATTGTTTTTCCAGACTGCATTGTTACTGGTCAGCAGAATCAAACATGGGGCATACCTTCAAGCTTAAAGGGACAGTTGTCCTCATTTATCTTATTTAACGAATCGTTGTCAACAGATAAAGTCAGGGAAATAGCATTATCTGGTAATACAAATTACATTGAATCTTCTCTTTTAAAAATTATCTTCTTAATAAGTATAGCTCGAAATAATGTCTTTATGATGCTTGAAAATGTTTAAGATATTTAAAGCCAGTACTGTTGAATAATTACTGCCACTACTTCTTCGTAGTAATTATTTGTGTTCCTGCACTCTGGTCGTATATTCTTTTATTTTATTAGGACCCAATAATTCACATTTATTTACTTCCAAAGATGTTCTTGTGGAATCACCAGTTACTGATACAGCTGGTCTGTTATCAAGTGTTGTATTTTACTTTAATGCCAAGGTAATATTTGCTGCTGTTCTGGTCTGGTGTTACACCAATTTATAACTGTAAATGTGTGTAAATTTAATTCTAAAAAAACCCAACTTTATTTTTCAGGCTTCTGTGGAGGATGAAATAATGGATTTGAGTACAGCTCACAAAGATAAAATTGTGACCCCAAAAAAGTAAGTGGATCGAATAATCTGTGAGAAATCTTTATGTCTATTTAAGTAGGTTTTTTAAAGTAACATGGAATAGGTTGATCATAAAGTACTTTCAACCATTTCAATATGGCATAGATTTTGTTGTGTGTGATGTAATATTGAAATCTTGTAATTTATGCTTACTTCAAAGGGGTAAAAAGTCCAAATTTCTAATCTCTGTAAGTTTGTTATATATAAATAATATATAAATATTTACTGCCTTTGAAAAAAAGTAAAGACATTTCATTTCCTTTATTTCTGATCTAAATAATTTATGGTAGTAGCTTTTTTGCATTTTGTAATGTAAAATTCCATAAGTTTATCAACAGGAGCCCTGGAGAAATGATTCTTCAAAATTGTGCAGGTGGAGGGAGAATATATGTTGCATGATTGGCGTCATTGATATTTGTGTATAATTCAAAATACTTTTCTTATAAAAAAGCTTGTAACAATTCATTTTTTACAAAGTCTTTTTACAAAAGGATGAAGCTTTAGGAGCCTTGCTAAATAAAACCTACTGCACACCTGCTATGGTTCAATTTTACTTGTGTGTTTTAAGAAATTCATATTTTTTATTTCAGTTTGAAAGGTACCATATATCACGTATGGAGTATCCAGGTATGTTGTTACTGTTGTATAATATTCTCTTGATATAAAAAACTTCGTAGTCATAACTTGTGTAAATATACTTCGATTTATCTATCAATATCAAATTCATCATAAATGGCCCAATATGCACTTTCTGTAAATAAAGTTGAAAAACAAGGAGAAACTTCTAATGCAAATATAGTGAGGAAATTAATGGAGCATGATGATAAAATATTGTCCGCATCTAAAACTTTTTTTATTGCATATTTTCATCTACAAAAAAATAAGTTTTCTTGATTCACTCTTTTAAAAGAAGCACTCCACCCAAGAATTAAAGTTTCTGATAAATGACCAAGATGCAGTAATTTTATGTATTGATGTTTAATGCAAATAAAAGATGCAAACGATGTGAAATATAAAAATAGCATTCAGGTGCCATGTTATGCATTTGAACTAATAAAATATTCTTTTTAGGAATCCATTCAATCACTTGGTGGTTTATCAGTGTTGTTTCCATTACTTGAACAAACATGTTTTAAGTCAGTTAAAAAATCAAAAACAGACTATAGTATTCTTGACCTAGCTGATGAAGCTGTCGCACCTGATGCTGTGTCAAACAATAGAGATCATCTAGGAAGTTTATCTGAATCAGTAGAAGCTCTGGAACCAATTGCAAATGTGTCAAGCAATAAAGCCAATGCCAGTAAAAATTCTGAAACATCTGTAGACTTTCAAATGGGTTTAAATGACACGTATGATCAGGAGCTGATAAATGGTAATAACATTGAGAATGAACTGGATGAAACAGATGGTAAAAAAGTGCCTGTATTATCTGATCTCCCTGTATTGTATTCACCAAGACATGATATCAACTTGCATGTGGATCCAATGAATTGGACTTCCGAACTTGATCATGAACTTGGTGCTGTTGCAGTCACTAGTGAAAACGATGTGAATGATGCTGGCTCGAAAAATACTTTTCAAAGATCTTATAGCAATTCGTCCCAGGATATTAGGAAAAAGGCTGGAAGCTTTGTTCTGCTTGGTTCACCCCCATCAAGGTGTGTCTAACGTTACTCTGAATGTTTAAATGCTTTTATAAATGCCCAGGAGATGAAAAGGAGATGACATAGAGATTTTAAATAAAAAGATTATTATAAGTCTCCTGTATTTATCTTCTGTTTCTGCGTAAATATATATTTATTGTGTGATGTGAATGAAAAAAATACCATTTAAACCATTTTTTTTTTTAATTTTAGTCTTGAGAATTTAAGAACCCCAAACAATGTAATACATAATTTTTCATTGAAGTGAGATAATGAAGTTTAATAAGCTTACCTGACATTTAGTTCATGAATAACAAATGTATAACTGGAGTTGCTTGTTGTTACAAAAAAGTACATCAACGGGATATTAGCTCATTGGAATTCTATGATCCTTCTAGTTGAAATATATTATCTTCACCCTTAATTCATCTCAGGTATTAATCCCCATCCACATCTGCATAATGAATAACAAATTTATGAGCTAATACACCACTACTAAAAGAATTTTTTTGTCTGCTTAAAAATTTAACTTTGCAAGTTTTTTTTGTTTTTTTTTAATTTTCAGCAGTCATCATAACTGCTAGGCATAAAATATCTTAGTCACTACAGTGCACATTTTGTAATAATCACTTTCAAACTTTTTTTTTTAGCTCGAAAACCTCAATATCATCTGAATGGACATTACTTGATCCGAAAGTACCACGTACTCGTTCTGAAACGTTTAAGTGTTGGGCTAAACAAGACAATCACGATTTAAATGGTGTTGCACACTTCATCTCACTCATTCGATACATGATAGGAAGTCGTAAACAAATCCAGGACATGACACTCGATCTACAAGGCATAAAAGTAATAGGTCTGTTATTGCAGGAATGTGATCCAGGGTTGATGAACATTGGATTTCTTGACTCTGTAGCACAACTGGTTGAAAGTTTACTTGGTGTTAAAGATGAATTGTTAGAAGCAGTGTATAAATTTATCTTATTTGATTTCAAAATTTGGTGTGATGCAGACATATCCGTACAAATTGCACATACACAATTATTGCATACGTATATTAAGAATGAACCATTGTATTTCAGTTCTCTGTTTGGGATTGATTATTTTATTCGTGTTATCGAAGAATGTTATTGTGATAAAGAACTACAGACAAAGAAGAAGGTACAATTGACAGAATCTGAAGAGAGAGATTTACGCAATGCCTTATTAGGTATTACCTTAAAATGGAATATATTTTCATAAGAATTAATTTTCATGAGAATTTAATGTCAGCATTTCGTGAATCGAAATTTCAACTTTTTTTAGATTTCGCGAATGAATAGTTTTCATAACTTTCGCATTGTGAAAATTTATTTTCACAAATAAGCAATTTCTATTTCATAATTTGCACGTTATTGTTTTTGTTCTACACATTTTTTTATCAGAATACCGTACTGGGGTGATCATTATTATTATTATTTGTCTGTTGTTCTAAACAGTAGACGAATTGCTTTTAACCTGAAATTCCAGCTTGATATGCTTACAAAGATTATTTTTATAAAAAAAAGCGTGCTAAAAACATAATTTTGAACATTGAATTTTATGAGAATTTAATTTTACGAATTACGAAGCTATCAAAAATTTGAGAGACTTAGTGTCATTTAAAGCATTTTGCGAAAAGCGCAAAAATATGCGAAATCGCAAAAATTAATTCTCGCGAAAATTTATTCCATTATGGTAAATTTGAATTAACCCCAGTTGACTTGATATTTTAGCATAACAAAATTCTCTATAGTCAGTTTTGAACAAATTATTTTTATTTTTTATGTTCAAAATATTTTCATGAAGGGTGACTTTCAATATAGCCCTTGATAAGATCTAAATACAATCTTTATTATTTTTAGTTACTTTTTTCAGTAAAATATTATATATTACTCTTGTTTCTGTGAGCCAAAAAATAGTAACATGAGTACCAATGTTTTACATTATGGGGTTTTTTGAATTCTTTTATAATTATATGTTATTTGCAATGGGGATGCTGGTCTAGCCAAGCGAATTAATTGAAACACCAACTTAACATTTGCAGTCTCTACTATACACCCGTCATCCCACACTGGAACTTCCAACTAGTAATTTTAGTTCTTTTATTGTCTTATTATTTTTCATCATATGTTTTTAGGACTTATTTTTTATCTACTTAAATTGACGACAACAAAGAACAACATGGACTTCATAATCAGTTACATGGCCAGTGTTTCCAAACATGAGCATTTGGATGAAATTTTAGATTTTATGGAGGGTATATTAAAGACTGGTGCTAATTCTGCTTTAGAAACTCAGCTTGCTGGTAAGTTTTTGCGCAGAGAATGGTGATGTAAAAATGAATTCCTGGTTTTTATGTTGTAATATGAGATACAAAGCCATTGGTCAAGGAGCACACACCTCGCAAGCTTTGTCTTTACCTGCACTACAGGCTCTTTTATTAGCACCTGCACAATGCCAAACTTTATACGAAATTGACCAATGTAGAACATCTGAAACAATCCTAAAACACATGTGTGCTTTTAGCTGCATACAAGCCAAAATCTTTCTGGAAAAGCCTGAAACTTGAGCATTGTTTTTCACTCTACAAAGTCAAGTATCGAAACCAGCCTGTTACTTATAAACTATTTATAAACTATCTTCTTCAATATTATTTGAGTGATCATTTTGTTTTAGCGTGTGAAATGCATTTTTTTAGATTCTTGTTCATACATTTTGTATCGATGGCTTGTATATGACATACCGAATAAGACACGCATAAAAATCTTGGAAATAATACAACATATGTTACAGCATGGCAACATTACAGATGCGTTGTATAAGAAGTTAATGCTCAAACCAGATCTATTTCCAGCTGTTGGAGAGCTTTTGTGCAAACAAGACATCTCACGAGATGTTGTTGTCCACCTAATGAAACTTGCTATTTCTGTTGAACGGAGTGCTGAAGCAAGAACGGATATTTAATAAAGACTTCTCCATTGTCTTATCTGTAGTGAGGGTTTCACATGTTTTGCCGAGACCAGTCAAGTTAGAAATTGCTATAAAGGTGCCAGCTTTGTATAGTGTGTACTTAACTTTGGCTGCCAAAATACCATTTAGAAAATTTTCAAATCCTTTAGATGGAATTTTTAGATCTATAAAACTGAAAACAATGATGAGGAAAGTGAGCATATATAGTTCCCAACAAGACATGTATTTGTTGCGACTATGAAACTTAAGAACGATTGTTATTTACAAAGATGATATTCACCAGCTATTTTATGTTGGTTATGTTATAGATTCGCCATTCGTTAAAGCTATCCAGTCAAAGTGCACACCATTGTGCAGACGAGTTGGGATGGTACGAACCCATTTGGAAACTTATTCTTAAAGAGAACAACTCACCGACTGATATGGATGTTATGGAAGCTGAACTGTTCAAGTTGTAATCGAAATAATTCATATTGGATTGTCTATGTGGCGTGGTACTAGCACGGGTCAGAGCTACTGCGAACCCTGGAGGGTAGGGCTCAAT
>JASGCC010001297.1:37500-39469 GCA_030067915.1 Hydractinia echinata | reverse complement strand
TGCCCCTATTCTGTTATTTTCAGGTCCCCTGAGGTTTATCCGTCATGGAAATATGTCCGGAATGTTAGCGGGCCACTCAGTAACAAACGCGCATGTGTTACGGCACATTCCGGTTCACTTAAAAAAAAATCGATTTTTTTTCCTAAGTCCCCACTTTGAAGTCAGAAACTGGAAAAACGTGCTATATAATGTAGAGAGGGTAGAACAGAGAAGCAATGTGAAATGAGTGAACTCGACTAGAGTTTGGTTGTAGTTGTTTCTTTGTGACACAATCTCTTATGCGTTGGTATCAGAGTACATTTGTGTTGCTGTAAAGACTGTTGAGTTGTCATTCAGTTCTTACGGTAATACGGCTCTGGCTCAAGCAATGAAATGCGAGTCAAATTTTTGTTCTTGCAGGACATTACTTATGTGTGTGCACGGGCTAACTGCTAGTCAATTAGTAGTTTGTAGTCTCTAAAGATAGTGATATCTTTCTCACTGGTGGCTCTTGTGATGTTGGCAGATGCTGTTCAACTGATCCTGGGTTACTGAGAAGGAACGGTAGAAGGGCAAACATTCTGAAGCGTATGAATTGCAGTTATTTCTAAGGAATTGGCTACGATTTTACGTTGACGATTGTAGGAACGAACGCCTGCGCCTGTAACACGATACGTATTGCAGGCTGTAGTGTGTTTAAGTGAATGTAGCTGCTTGCTATTTCACGTCCGTAGTTACCTGGTTGATCCTGCCAGTAGTCATATGCTTGTCTCAAAGATTAAGCCATGCATGTCTAAGTATAAGCACTTGTACTGTGAAACTGCGAATGGCTCATTAAATCAGTTATCGTTTATTTGATTGTACTTTACTACATGGATACCTGTGGTAATTCTAGAGCTAATACATGCGAAAAATCCCGACTTCTGGAAGGGATGTATTTATTAGATTAAAAACCAATGCGGGTTTCGGCCCGTTTTCTTGGTGATTCATGATAACTTTTCGAATCGCATGGCCTTGCGCCGGCGATGTTTCATTCAAATTTCTGCCCTATCAACTGTCGATGGTAAGGTAGTGGCTTACCATGGTTGTAACGGGTGACGGAGAATTAGGGTTCGATTCCGGAGAGGGAGCCTGAGAAACGGCTACCACATCTAAGGAAGGCAGCAGGCACGAAAATTACCCAATCCCAACACGGGGAGGTAGTGACAAGAAATAACGATACGGGGTCTATATAGGCTTCGCAATTGGAATGAGTACAATTTAAATCCTTTAACGAGGATCAATTGGAGGGCAAGTCTGGTGCCAGCAGCCGCGGTAATTCCAGCTCCAATAGCGTATATTAAAGTTGTTGCAGTTAAAAAGCTCGTAGTTGGATTTCGGAATGGGTCAGTTGGTCCGCCGCAAGGTGTGTACTGACTGGTTTGTTCTTCTTCGCAAAGACTGCGTGTGCTCTTTATTGAGTGTGCGTAGGATTTACGACGTTACTTTGAAAAAATTAGAGTGTTCAAAGCAGGCTATCGCTTGAATACATGAGCATGGAATAATGGAATAGGACTTTGGTCCTATTTTGTTGGTTTCTAGGACCGAAGTAATGATTAAGAGGGACAATTGGGGGGCATCCGTATTCTCGTTGTCAGAGGTGAAATTCTTGGATTTACGAAAGACGAACAACTGCGAAAGCACTTGCCAAGAGTGTTTTCATTAATCAAGAACGAAAGTTAGAGGATCGAAGACGATCAGGATACCGTCCTAGTTTCTAACCATAAAACGATGTCGGACTAGGGATCAGCGGGCGTTAATGAACGACCTCGTTGGCACCTTACGGGAAACCAAAGTTTTTGGATTCCGGGGAAGTATGGTTGCAAAAGCTGAAACTTAAAGGAATTGACGGAAGGGCACCACCAGGAGTGGAGCCTGCGGCTTAATTTGACTCAACACGGGGAAAACTCACCAGGTCCAGACATAGTAAGGATTGACAGGGTTGAGAGCC
>JASGCC010001297.1:0-10000 GCA_030067915.1 Hydractinia echinata | reverse complement strand
TTGGAATGAGTACAATTTAAATCCTTTAACGAGGATCAATTGGAGGGCAAGTCTGGTGCCAGCAGCCGCGGTAATTCCAGCTCCAATAGCGTATATTAAAGTTGTTGCAGTTAAAAAGCTCGTAGTTGGATTTCGGAATGGGTCAGTTGGTCCGCCGCAAGGTGTGTACTGACTGGTTTGTTCTTCTTCGCAAAGACTGCGTGTGCTCTTTATTGAGTGTGCGTAGGATTTACGACGTTTACTTTGAAAAATTAGAGTGTTCAAAGCAGGCTATCGCTTGAATACATGAGCATGGAATAATGGAATAGGACTTTGGTCCTATTTTGTTGGTTTCTAGGACCGAAGTAATGATTAAGAGGGACAATTGGGGGCATCCGTATTTCGTTGTCAGAGGTGAAATTCTTGGATTTACGAAAGACGAACAACTGCGAAAGCACTTGCCAAGAGTGTTTTCATTAATCAAGAACGAAAGTTAGAGGATCGAAGACGATCAGATACCGTCCTAGTTCTAACCATAAACGATGTCGACTAGGGATCAGCGGGCGTTAATGAACGACCTCGTTGGCACCTTACGGGAAACCAAAGTTTTTGGATTCCGGGGGAAGTATGGTTGCAAAGCTGAAACTTAAAGGAATTGACGGAAGGGCACCACCAGGAGTGGAGCTGCGGCTTAATTTGACTCAACACGGGAAAACTCACCAGGTCCAGACATAGTAAGGATTGACAGGTTGAGAGCCTTTCTTGATTCTATGGGTGGTGGTGCATGGCCGTTCTTAGTTGGTGGAGTGATTTGTTGGTTAATTCCGTTAACGAACGAGACCTTAACCGGCTAAATAGTCACACGATTCAAGAATCGTGACTGACTTCTTAGAGGGACTGTTGGTGTTTAACCAAAGTCAGGAAGGCAATAACAGGTCTGTGATGCCTTAGATGTTCTGGCCGCACGCGCGCTACACTGTCGGATTCAGCGAGTCTTAACCTTAACCGAAAGGTTTGGGTAATCTTTTGAAAGTCCGCGTGATGGGGATTGATCATTGCAATTATTGATCATGAACGAGAATTCCTAGTAAGCGCGAGTCATCAGCTCGCGTTGATTACGTCCCTGCCCTTGTACACCGCCCGTCGCTACTACCGATTGAATGGTTTAGTGAGATCTTCGGATTGGCGCATCGTGGCCGGAAGGTTGTGACGGATTGCCGAAAAGTTGATCAAACTTGATCATTTAGAGGAAGTAAAAGTCGTAACAAGGTTTCCGTAGGTGAACCTGCGGAAGGATCATTACGTTTGTCATTAGACAAAACCACTGTGAACTGTATTAGCGTGCGAGGTAACTCAGGTTTTAAACGAAAATGCTTTAATCGGCCTCGATGCGACACCACCACGAATTGTTTTAACACACTGTAATTTCCAGTACTTCCTACTCCTCGTTGGCCAGGAGAGAAAAAAGAACGGACAACTTAACAGGTGATCTTTGGCTCGGCATCGATGAAGAATGCGTAGCCAGTTGCGAATAATGTGAGATGTAGAATTGCAGAATTCAGTGAATCATCGATCTTGTGAACGCAAATTGCGCTCTCTGGATACCCAGGACATGCGTCTGAAGTCGTGTTTTAAAACCACACACTTCGGTGTGATAAGAGTCCAGCCGACCGTTGAGCCACTTGGCCTCTTCCATGTACTTGAACCGACCGCGTTCCGTTCGCTCGTCGAAGCCTCAACTTGCTCGTCCTGTCTGTCTCAGACTCAACGCAACATTGTCGGCTGCTCGCAATGCGCTAGCGCAAATCAAACTTTATGACCTCAGATCAAACAAGACTACCGCTGAATAAGCATATTAATAAGCGGGGAAAAGACTAACACAGGATTCCCTCATAACGGCGATGTGAAAGCGGGACGCTCAAACTTAAAATCTCCTGTGCTTGCGACGCAGAAATGTAGATCCAGCAAGACGTTTTTCCAGTGCAACACAGTGCTCAATGCCTGTGTAACGGCACATCGTAGAGGGTGACAATCCCGTACGTGGCACTGTGTACTGTTCCGCAGCGCTTCTATCGATCGGGTGTGGGAAGCACCAAAACATGGAGAGTAAACCTTCTAAAGCTAAATATTGTGCACGAGACCGAAGCGAACAATACCTTGGAGGGAAGATGAAAAGCACTTGAAAAGAATAGTTAATAGTACGTAAACTCGTTTTAGAGGAAGCGCAATGGAATTAGCAATGCCGCTGTCCGAGATTCAGATGACGGCAGCAGTAAACGGCGTTTTACGGATCCGATGGGACCGTTAGTGTTCGACATTGCTGTTTGTCGCATTTCCCGGAGCCCGTGCGTCAAACCTGTTGAAACCGGAGCGAAAGAGCCCGTCAAGAAAGGTACTAGCTTCGGTTAGTTTATACTGTGGGTGCCAGTTCGGGTCCGACAGAGGCTCGCGGCACATGCTCTTTGGGCTGGCTTCTCCTCTTCCCAGATAGTTGTCAAACAATAGCGGACTGGCGTGTCAGTCGTTTGAAACTGGGGCTGCTGTCGGGGGATAATGCATCACATGTCAAGGTTTGGCGGTCATATAGTTTCATGCGACCGTCTTGAAACACGACAAGGATCAACATTGTGCGAGCTTGGGTGATTGAAAATCTCCCAGGCACAAAGAAAGTAAAGAGCTCTTGCAGCTGGAGGTGATCACTCTTGTTTCGCAGAGGAGCGCATCAGACGACCTATTCTACTCTAAGAAAGGTTGAGTAAGGCACATCTGTGGGACCCGAAAGATGGTGAACATCTTGAAGTAGGCGAGCCAAGGAAACTGGTGAGCTCGTAGACTGAGTGCAATACGATCGGGTCAAATTGAGGTATAGGGCGAAAGACTAATCGACATCTAGTAGCTGGTTTCCTCCGAATTTCCCTTAAGGATACTGGAACCGAACAGTTTATCAGAAAGCGAAAATAGAGGCTTAGGTTGAAAACACCCTTAACCTATCTCAACTTTAAATTGGTAAACCCAACTTCTGTAAGTTGAAGTAGGGCACAGAGAGAAGTTTCTTAAGTGGACCTTTTTGGTAAGCAGAACTGCGATGGGGATGAACCGAACCTGAGTTAAGGAGCGCCTAAATCGACACTTCATACAGACCCACAAAAGGTGGTGTGATTAGACACAGACGTGGCCATGGAAGTCGGAGATCCGCTAAGGATGTGTACAACACAAGCCGAATCAACTAGCCCTGGAAAGATGGGCTTAGCGTCGTGCCAATCAGTCCGCAAAGTATAGCTAAGCTTGACGAGAGGAGGGGGGGCGTGACGCAGCTTTGCGTGAGCCTGTGAAACGCTCTATAGTGCAAGAATCGGTGGTAGTAGCAATAATATTGCTAAAATGAGAACATTTTGAAGACCGAATGGAGAAAGTTTCAATGTGAACACAGTGGACATGGTTAGTCCATCCTAAGAGATAGAGGAAACCTCGTTTCAAAGTGTCCGACTTCGGACGTTGTAGCGAAAGGGAACGTGTAATTTCCGAACCAGGAGGGATATATTCCTCGGTGGGCTGGACGTGCGGTTAAGCCAACTAGAACTCCGGAGAGTCGGCAGGAAGCCCTAAAGTTCTATTTTTTCTGTTAAGCTTGACCAATGGAGATCTGATTCTCAGAGATAATGATTTCAACAAACCGTAAAGCACCAGCTTCTGTGGTGTCCGTGCGCTCTGGAAGGCCCTGCAAAATGCGAGGGAAAGATTGATTGTCCGCGTCTGTCGTACACATGACCGCATGCTAGGTCTCCAGGTGAGAAGCATCTCTGGTCCGATAGAACCAGTAGGTAAAGAAGTCGCAAATTGATCCGTAACTTCGGGAACAGGCTTGGCTCTAGGATGGGTCTTTCGGCTGGAGACTGAAGCGAATGGATCGACCCCGGACCTAGTTTGTCCTTCTCGGGTGGACTTGACTGGGAAGGCACGTCCGGATTGGCCCAGTAATGCTCGCGAAGCAGTAAGTCCGGCAGATTAAGAGCAAATCATAACTTAAACTGGTACGCGACAAGGGGAACCGACTTGTAATAACAAAGCATTGGATGCCGGAAACGGTGTTGGACGCATGTGATCGTTCTGCCGGTCCTGAATTCAAAGTGAAGAATTCACCAAGACGCGGGAAACGGGCGGAGTAACTATGATACTCTTATAAGGAAGCCAATGCCTCGGTCATCTTAATTAAAGTGGACGCGCATGAATGAATGTAACGGAATCCCACTGTCCCCTATCTACTATCTAGCGAACAACAGCCAAGGGAACGGGCTTGGCAAAATCAGCGGGAAGAAACACTGTTGAGCTGACTCTAAGTCTGACTCTGGAGAAAGACATAGGGAGTTAGTTATAGGGTGGAGCGCAAGCAGACAGTGTAAATACCCATCTCTTTATAGTTTTTTTACTTACAGTTAAGCGGAAGCGAGCTTCAACTTCCGGCTCATTTCTAGATTAAGGCCCCATGCGGCGGGTCGACCGTGTCGAAGACCACGTGTCAGGTTGGGAGTTTGGGCTGGGGCGGCACATCTGTCAAATGAATAACGCAGGTGTCCTAGAGTAGCTCAATGAGAACGGAAAATTCTCATGTAGCAACAAAAGGTAAAAGCTCATTGATTTTGATTTTCCAGTATGAATACAAACCTGTGAGAAAGCATGGCCTATTCGATCCTTTAGTCTTAGGAGTTTTAAAGCTAGAGGTGTCAGAAAAGTTACCAACAGGATAACTGGCTTATGGAGCCAAGCGTTCATCAGCGACGGTTGCTTTTTGAATCCTTCGATGTCGGCTTCTTCCCTAGTCATTGTGAAGCAAATTCACCAAGTGTTGGATTGTTCACCCACTAATAGGGAACGTGAGCTGGTTTAGACCGCGTGAGACAGGTTAGTTTTACCTACTGATGAAGTGTTGTTGCAATAGTAATCTGCTCAGTAAGAGAGAACGCAGATTCAACAATTGGCATTTGCACTTGCTTGAAAAAGCAATGGTGCGAAGCTACCATCTGTTGGATATGACTGAACGCCTCTAAGTTCAGAATCCGTGCTAAGAAAGCAATGATAATTACCTCTGGATAATCTTAGGCGAACAAGAAATAGACGGCTTCTGTCGTTTCCTAAGTCCCAATCACTAAGTCGGAGAAAACGTCGAGGTGCTGCAACTATCAAAATCTAAAATTCCAGATGATAAATCCTATGCAGACGACTTAAACAAGAAGTGGTATTGTAAAAAGTAGAGTAGCCTTTGTGCTACGATTTTCTGGATTAAGCCTCTGTTCGACAGATTTGTCACTTTGTGACAAGTCCTTTTTTAACCAACTTGCTTGGTACCGTGGAGTAAAGTTTATTGTGCTTACCTAGAATATTTTTTTTAAAAGGGTGATCGGTGCGTGCTGTACCATTTATCTTTCTCACCTCGGTTTAATTTTGGAAACAACAGATGTATGGATTACAAGTGTATGGATTACAAGTGTATGGATTACAAGTGTATGTAATATATGGATTACAAGTGTATCGATTACAGCAAGAAATTACGACTCACGCTAGGCCAGGGTTACGGAAGGCTAGGTTAGGCTAAGGGTAAGGCTAACGCTCCTGCATATGGTTTACAGGCCAAAAAAAGGTCAAATTTTAAAAAAAAAATTTTGTGGTGTGGCGTACCCTCTCACTTTTCTTATATCTCAATTTTGAAGCGTTTTGGATAATGCCTATTCCTGTATTTTCAGGTCCCTGAGTTTAATCCGTCATGGAAATATGTTCGGAATGTTAAGCGGGCCACTCAGTAACAAACGCGCATGTGTTACGGCACATCCGGTTCACTTAAAAAAAAATCGATTTTTTTTTCCTAAGTCCCCACTTTGAAGTCAGAAACTGAAAACGTGCTATAATAATGTAGAGAGGTAGAACAGAGAAGCAATGTGAAATAGAGGAACTCGACTAGAGTTTGGTTGTAGTTGTTTTCTTTTTGCACAATCTCATTATGCGTTGGTATCAGAGTAACATTTGTGTTGCTGTAAAGACTGTTGAGTGTCATTCAGTTCTTACGGTAATACGTGCTCTGGCTCAAGCAATGAAATGCGAGTCAAATTTTTGTTCTGAGGACATTACTTATGTGTGTGCACGGCTAACGCTAGTCAATATAGTAGTTTGTAGTCTCTAAAGATAGTGATATTTTTCCTCACTGGTGGCTCTTGTGATGTTGGCAGATGCGTTCAACTGATCCTGGGTACGAGAAGGAACGGTAGAAAGGCAAACACTGAAGCGTATGAATTGCAGTTATTTTAAGGAATTGGCTACGATTTTACGTTGACGATTGTAGGAACGAAACGCCTGCGCCTGTAACAACGATACGTATTGCAGGCTGTAGTGTGTTTAATAAGTGAAGTAGCTGCTTGCTATTTGCACGTCCGTAGTTTACCTGTTGATCCTGCAGTAGTCATATCTTGTCTCAAAGATTAAGCCATGACATGTCTAAGTAATTTTGATTTGTACGGTTTACACTTGTACTGTGAACACTGCGAAATGGCTCATTAATCAGTTATCGTTTTATTTGAATTGTACTTCGTTACAGATGGCAATTACCTGTGGTAATGTTTCGCTAGAAGTACATTAGACTAAATCGTTCGAAATAATCTCCCTCCGGTCGACCGCCACTTAATCTTCTTGCGAAGGGATGTATTTTAAATTATCAGACATTAAAACACCATCCTAATTCGCTGGGTTTCGCTCGGCGTCGTAACGGGCCCGTTTCTCCTTGGTGATTCTGGATAACCTAACTATTATCGAATCGCCACACGTGGCCTACAACACTCACTATGCGCCGGCGATACCGTTTCCAATTCCAAACGGTAAGCCACATTACTCTGCCCTATCAACTGTTCCCGTATGGATCAACGAAAATCCGGAACATGGATATAGGGCTGAGGGCTTACACATTATTGAAATAGAATAAGCGATTCTGTCCAGGACCGCGAAAGGCGCGATGACGGCGGGAAAGAAATTTTAGGCGAAAAGAGGTCGTATATTCCCGGAAGGTGAATCACCAAGAGCACTGAGAAAAACGGGCCGCGCTTACCTAAGCACCCATCTGCAATATGAGGATTAGTTAATGTCAAGATAAATACATCCACGTTGCCCACGAGGAAAAAGTCGGGAAACCTTCAATCTCGTCCGACAATGCATATCGGAGGGACTGTAGGAGTAAGTTTTAGAACCAAAAGAAAATTATACACTGACGTACGAGGGTCTATATGGTAGGGTAGCTTATCGACAATTAGGATATGAGTAGGCGTTTTAAATCCTTTTAACGAGGATCAATTGAGAGGGCAGTACCTGATCAAGTGCCTAAAGCACAAACCGGACGGTAATAAATCTGATTTTATGCCAAGCTCCCCAATTCGGACAGTTGTCACGTAGTACAAAGTTATGCTTATACTAAACATGCATGGGCTTAATTCTTTTGTGACAGATTCAAAAAAGCTCGTAGTGGATTCTCGATGATGAAAATCGGGTCAGTTGGTATCCCTGGGGCATCCCGCAAGGTGTGTACTGACTGGTGTTGTTGCGTTGCTTCGCAAAGACTGGCGTGTGCTCTTTATTTGAAGTGTGCGTAGGGATTTACGACGTTTACTTTGAGAAAAAATTAGAGTGTTCAAGGAGAAGCTAACTCGGCTTGAAATTCATAGAGCATCTACGGGAATAGAACGTGGAAATAGGGTAGCAACTTGGTACCTCTATGCAAAATTTTCGATTGTTTCTAGCATCCGAACGATTACAACTGATTAATGAGGACAAAAACATATGGGGCCGCATACCTTACACGTATGGGCCTTGCTAAACGACGTTGTCAAGTGTGAAATTACTTTCGATGTTGACGAAAGACTGAAATCACAACTGCGAGAAGCAACTTGCCAAGAGTCGTTTAGTGCCGCAATTTAATATCCAAGGTTAACCGCAATAAAGTTCTAGATAGCGGATCGTCAAACCGTGAAGACAGAATTCAAGGGATAGTGACCCAAATGTTCCCTCTATAGAAATATCTAAAGCATACAACGATGTGGGCATAACGATCATACCTGCACTGTGCGCAATGAAAGGTCGGTTGCGCGTTAATCCTTTGAGCGACCCATTCGCCTTTGGCATCTCACCTTACGGTGGAGCAAACAACCAAAGATTTCTCGAGATTTCGAACGGGGCGAAACGTATGAATCCTGGGCCGAGATAACACAAGAGAACGACCTCTAAGAAGATCTTAAAGGAAATTGGAGAAAAGATACGGTACAGCCGTAAGTCCACCACTCTAAGGAGATCTGAACAGAACTACCCTTGAACGGCGATCAAGGCAGATTTTGACCATTCAGAACCCACTGGCACACGGACATAAAAAGATAATAGTCCTCTCACACAAAGAGGAACAAAAATTCCTTATGGCAATTCAGCATCTATGTTCAATTGCATGAGCTTCAGAGCCGTATTAACCGTAAGAACTGAGAACTGAGGACAACTTCTAAACAGAGGTCCCCCTCTTCTTGATTCTAACTATGGCCGCTGAGATCCACGGTAAAGCAATGTAAATTCCTGAATGGACCATAATCCTTATTGGGATAGGAAGTAAAGAATTGTCCTACCAAAGAAACCCAGAGCTACGGATAATATTCGAATATAATCCTCTGAGGATCGAGGATGTCAACCCTTATCATCGCTATACATAAGATTTCCACTTTTCTCCTATTCTACCCTCTTCTACATTAACAGATTACAAGATCGTGACTGAGTATCTTCTTAGTAGGTTGACTTCGAGTAAGGTGTTTTTAACATGGACCTCAAAAGCTGAAGGGAGGTCAAGCATATGAGGAAGAACAAATGAATAACTAGGTTTTTAAATGAATGATAACCAACACTGTTAGGAGGAAGGTTCGGGAATGGTGCCCGCGACCGACACGCAGTCATTGGCGCTATTGTTACTACAGACTGTTCGGTGCCCGCGAGGACATAATCAGTTCCGAGAGACTATCATTTTCTAATGAACAGCGTTAGAATCAAACCTCAGAGAGAGGATTTGGCCCTGGGAGTTAAAATATCTTTATGAAAGTCCAGGAAAACTATGATGGGGGGATTGGCGAATACATTCTGCACAACAAATTACGTGTGATCCAAATCAAGAATTGTAGACGAGGAGAATTATCACAGTAGATGGGTAAGACGCGCGAGTGCATCAGCACCTACGCGTCCTGACTTAACGATCACATTTTTTTGCCTTAAAATTCTTTTGTGGAAACACACCCCTTGTTTTCTTCCCGGCCTGCCCTAAGACCGCTCACTCATACAGAAACCAGTAGCCCTTACCCTTAGCGCCTAAAACCTAGCCTCCGTAACCCGGTCTAGCCGGAGTCGTGAAATTCTTGCTGTGTACGATACACTTGTAATCCATATATACATACACTTGTAATTTCCATACAGCATTTTGTAGAATAATGGCTTTCAAATGCACATGCAGTTGAATCTAATCCATACATCTGTGTTTTCCAACAAATTTCTAAGGACTCGGAGGCGCATCGTGGCCGAAGGTTGTGGACGGATTGCCGAAAAGGTTGATCAACTTGTGAATCATTTAAGGAAGCTATAAAGTTCCGTAACTGAAAGAGTATGTCCGTAGAGAAAATGAATAAATCGCGTTAGGCGGTACAAGGATCATTACGTTTGTCATTGACAAAACCACTGTGAACTGTAACTTGAACGTGGCGAGGTAACTCAGGTTTTATAAACGAGATGCTTTAATCGGCACGCGACCCGATCCTTCGCGCCATGCGACAACCCCGCCTTATTAAAAAAAAAATTCAGAGTTAATTGTCACTTAACAGATAAACATGGTACTTACTTTGTATTCCAGTAACTCTCCACGGTACAAAGCAGTTGGTTAAAAAAAAAGGCTTTGTCAACAAAGTGACAATTGTCGATTCATAAACAAGCTGGAAGGCCTTCGTTTGCAGAGAGAGAATCGAAACGTTGA
>JASGCC010001296.1:0-39486 GCA_030067915.1 Hydractinia echinata | reverse complement strand
TTGCACACCAACTGCATTTAACTACTCTCACATTTTATGCAGAGGTATCTAAAAAGCTAGCTAGATAGCCACAATCCCAACACAAGAATAAACAATGTTGGCTAGGATAAAAAGCTCTCATACCGAACTAAATAAAAACTTTAAAAGAAGGTGAATAAATAAGGCTAGCTATAACAAACAATCTCGCTTCAGCCGAATGCTGCCTCGAAATCTATGTTTGTAGCGAAAATCTTATTTTTTTTATTTATTTTTTTGAGGATTTATACATGGTTCAAAACATGATGATATATTCATATTAAGGCGGTTGCCCTAGAAAACAACTATATCGCAGAGGATTGTCTTTTCTGAAGATACTTGATGAGGATATCATAGTATGTGACGGTACGACAAAATTAAGTCAAAAGTTTCATTGATTGGTTGCCATGGTTACCCGTTGCTAGGAGAAGTATAGGCAAAATATGATATTTTGCTGCTCGACGCCTATCCAAATAACTGACTAACATGCGTTATTTCAAGCGCCTTTTTGGCCGCTTTTGTTCCTCAAGGGTCACGTGTATGGATTGAGCAAAGCGCATTTTCGCAAGGCTGACTCGTCTTACAGAGAACTGATGCGGTATTTTTTGGACGACAGAAAAGCTAAAACAGGGCGAAACAGGCAATATCTCGACAAAATAACTGAAAGACAAAACTTCGATTTGAAAATCGGTTTCATTTACACACTAGGTGGTACTAATGCCTGCATCGACAGAAGAAATTGTAAAGCGTGTGTGCTTCGATCTTGAGAATTCTTGTTTCGCGTGGATTCCGAACAGAAACGGCAAAAAACTTGATTAAAGATTATTTTATGGACATTCTTGACTTGTGGATCGACAAAAGATGTACGGCAGCACTATTTCGACCTGAAAAGCACCAAATACCTAAGACCTTAAGTCGAGTTCACTTCGCAGGGTGCATCGTTAAGACAGCTTTCTGACTGCATGTGGAACACCTCATTTAATATTCAGAACTGTCATATATTGCCTTAGGAAGTCCTAAAGTATCATCTAGCTATTGCGAAGAATTAAACATCGACGGAGGGACAAGAAAGCCGTCTAAAAATGCGAAAATGGTTGCTATGGGCGTTGCTATGCACTTATATTTGCGGTTGGTTGGAAAAGGTGCCAGAATGCGCAATAAAAACCTAAATTTGTCATAAGCACTACTTGCCACGTTATTCTAAGATTAATTTGCTGTCAGAAAACAGGTAAAAGACAATTCTTGAAATTTAGACATTTTTTCTAGGGGAACCACCTTAACACGTGAAAACAAACAGAAAATAAATATTCCTATAGATACACATAAAGTGCGTATTCAACCTATTGTCCCGTTCTCATCCGCATTTGCAAAACAGATTTGTGGTTAAAATTAATTAAGCTGAAACGTCATTGTTCGGTGCTTGCCAAGTTTTACCAAAAGACAGAAAGTCATGTTTTTTTCGGACAGTTCAGCTTTTTAAAATATTTAAACATTTTGTGGTGCTCTGTTGATTCTTATTTCAAATGTATCAAATTATAGTAACAGTAGAATTGATCTAAAATAGCGCCTTCTGTTTTGGGAGAAAAAAAAGGCATTTTTTTGATAATATGAACTCTTCATTATTAAGCTACACACTAGCCAGATATTCCAAATTATGCAATTTCATTGTCAGGTAATTAAAGCAAATATGAGTGGCTTAATCAGTGTCGAGATATTCATGCTAATGATCAGAAACTTTAATTTATTGTTTCATATGATGCCATTAGTTGGAATGCAGCAACATTTTAATTATTTTTAAATACATCTTGCTTTCGTTTTATTGTTAAAAAAACTGATAAACAAATTAAAATCTTCACACAATGGTACCACTAATAACAAAAAATGTCAATTTTGAAAGCCAAAACAATATGATATATTTATGATCGAACATATCGAAAGAGGAGTAAGTGGTTAGACAATTGGAATGTGACGCAATGTTGCTTATAAAGGCACCAAGCATGTGACTATTTTCACGAACTATTTTTGCTCTTCCCGCCTAAATGACAGTCTATCAACGCGACTAAATGAGATGCTATGAGAAGACTTAATACATGTAGTTGCAGAATTATTTAGCGGTGCAAATCATACAAATGTTGGTTCAAATGATTTGTTAGTACAAATAATACGTAAATGTCTCTAGGATGTTCTTTTCAGGGTTAAAGTTATTTAAGCTTATATTTAATGACGATGAATATTTTGACATGTGTAAAGATTGTTGTCAACTGACTTAATTAGACACTCCAAAGAGCTTTGCCAAATTATTTTGCCCGTTTCTTCATTTTTGCACTGTTTGACTTAATTTTGCACCAGGGCATCTGCAACAACTGGTATCTATATATTTGATTAAATAATTGATGTTTTATTGCTTCTGGTATATGATGGTTTTTAATTTCTTTTCGCTTGTATTGTTTGTTTTTCTTTTAGATGATTCTTCGTATCTGCTTTTTTTTTCATTTTTTAACAGTGTACTAGCTTAAAACATAAAAAATATAATTTAAGATAAAAAGACAATTAGTAAGTGGATGGGCACGAAAAAAATTTCAGTGACCAATATTATTGTTGCATTTTTTTTCGTAATAGGAAAATCTTAACTATTACTTAAATCATCGTTGTCAGTATATGGCTAGATGCAATGCGTACCAATAATGAAGAAAGGTTGACTCTGGTTGTTGAACCTGAGGCGAAAATATATGGGGTAAATACATCTGTTTATATTACGTATTTTATAATTCATTGTTTTTACCGTCTTTAAGTGCCAGGATTATACAGCCTATCGTTAAATCATAAAGCTAAAATATTTTTCATTTTGCGGAAAGTTTCTGTGAAAGTTCCACATTAGTCTTGAGGAAGAAAGTAGTTGTCAATTAAAACCACGATAAGTTATTATTATACACAACTTATCTGAAAATGTTGCGGTTATTTGTTTATTAAATAAGTAATATTATTGCTATGGAAGAAAAGCTGAGAAAAAACATGCTGGCCAGGCTTGGCTAGTGTTCCATCATATGGCGATGTGCGTTTGTAGCCGAAAGTCTCATTCCAAAAATATACAAAAGTCGGTGTCTTATACCATCTCTTTTTTCCATCGTAAATTGAATAATCAAATTGTTCGTGCAATATTTTTTTGGAGTTTGTTCGAGCCAAAAAGATTTATATCGTTTTAGAAAGAACATAATGAAATATTTGCTCTAAAGCACAGAATACATAAAACTCCATTATCTTTAAAATAAGAAGTTCAGAGACTAAAATATTCAGGAACAAAAGCAATAACAGCCAATTGGTGCAATATTATATTGTTTCTTGCATATTAGGCCACTATATCGTGTGAAATTTCTTATGTATGTAATAAAAAATACGATATGGCATGAAATAATTTTGCCTAGTTTTGACGTTGAATTTCGCGCAAGTACTATCAGGTTTGTTCATTGGATAGTTAATTTGATAGGTATCTTGGTAAAACAATATACTTAACAATGTCTTGTGTTGGTTTTAAGTTACAGAAACTCGTTTATAGACAAACCTAGAACCGATCAACCGTCAGCAAGCACCCTTCGAAACTTATGAAGATTGTCACAACTACATTCCTGGTGAGAAAAGGTGATATATATATTTTTTAAACTTTTTTTTCGCAAATTTGTAGGAAACAAGCACTACTGGTGCGTTCTGGGTGCTAGTCATTGTATAGAGGTGTCCGAATGACCATGTTTGCTATTGACAGATTCCACTGCTGTTGAAACGCTGATATAAAAATCTATCGAAATCTCAATGAGCTATAAAACACAATCTTAAATTAACTTTTAAGAAACATTAAAAATCAAGTCATGAACAAAAATTTCGGTTTATCTAATTCGGCTTTACAGGGGCTACGAAACGATTCAATAAGCTTAATCCCCGCAATTTCAGAATAATGACGTGTAATAAACAGACCACTCAAAAGGTCAATGTGCAAAAAATTATACACACTTTAATCACATCAAACGTCTAGACAACCTGTTTGTGAATAATTATTTTTTTATGATGAATCTGCTACATTTTAATTTTTATTTTCTAAAAAAAGAAAAAAAATTCTTTAGTATTCTTTTTGGCGGTAAAATAAGCTACGCTCTGTAAAATATATTTAATATCAGTATATCGAAATATTTTTTTGATGAGGAAACAGAGACAACACGAGGAGCTGTATTTGTTCAAAAAATGCTATGTTACTAGCTGTAAAATGGTTATTAATACCTCTAAAAAGATTTTAAAATCATTGTTGTTGCTTCGAGTGGCTTTATGTGAAATTGTAAGTTTCTATGCAAAATTTCAAAGCTAGCTGGCTAGTTCAAAAATGTTTAAGTTTATTTTATGAGAAAACTTGAATAAAGGGCAGGGCAAGTGTTTATATCGAAGAAATCATGGATATCCAATATATGTAGGGAATTTTTCTGTTATTTTCAGTGATATTTGAATACCCAATAATATTTTTAAGATGATTAAAGATGTTGTTTCAGTAATCATAAACCTTTCTACTGTCATTACATAGACTTTTGTGTAAGTCACTAAATTCGAAAACCAACAGCCCTTTCGTGGCCCCTTTAAGCTTCGTCTTTTGCTTCGGGTAAGAAAAATATGGATACTTGTGTTTTTCATAATAGAAAGTAAAAAAAAAAACAAGTTAATTTCCACAACTTCACCGATTTCAATGGATTTTGCGACTTTAAAGAATCTTCTTCCCTTAATTTTGCGACTTCCCTTAAAGAATCCTAATACTTTCTGCTATTAGAAGTTAAAAAAAACTGCAGAACATCGCGGAATATATTTTCGCAGCCAAAACTTTTTATATTTAGGCGGAATAAAATTTAACAGTTCAAAACTTTTAAATTTTTGCGGTTTTCAAAATAGCGAAAATTTCTTCCTGCGAAAATGTCCGACATTTTACTATAGCGAATAAAAAAGTAAGCGACTTTCGCGATTTAAGGAATTTCAAAACATTTCTGAGTATTGACATCCACGAAAAGATTCACTGGATTAAGAATCATAGTGTTCGTAACTGCTTTATTTATGTACTTATAAAGGTCGTGGACAATTTCAGTTTTCGAGTTTTCTAACTTTACGTTTGTATACATAGGATCTATAAATGATTCATCATTTTCTTTGTGTGTACCTTCTGTTTATCCAGTTCCACAATTATAGGGATGTCTGTTGTTAGTTTAATATCTCGCAAGTGAAAAAATTCTGTTTCACTGAGCTCAACATTGCTCATAACGATTGACTTGACAGAGGTAATTTTTGAGTGCCTTCCTTCATCAAATAATTTTTCGCAAGAGAGGTTCCGCATACCCAGCAATTGAGCACGTCAAAAGTACATGATCCTATACCTTATTTTGATTATTATTTTGATTTGACTTATAAGCTCTTCGCAATAAGTGCAACGGATAAATTAATTTACGGAAAAAAAATGTTTAAGTCATGCTGACGTCATTAAAATTGCTAAACTCCACTTTATTTTCTATCCTTTTTTTGCTGAGTGAATCTTTCCTTGGTCAGCATTTCCAGCTGTACGGGTAAACAAATCTTAGAAGAAATTATTTTGTGTGCATTGGTGGGTCTTCGGTGACGTCAGCAAAATTTTTAAGCCCTTATCACCCGTTGAAAGTACATGATCCTAACAAATTTTTCGGATCGGCGTTTTAAGCTGTACACAATAGAGACAAAGGTTAAAAAAACTTCTTAAAAAATAATTTCTATATACATTGCTGACGTCAAAACAAGCAATATTATTTCGTTGTTTTTCTGGGTTTTTCCACGGTATTAACGACTAGTCTATCATAGTAATAAGATAACTGCGTCTGTCCGTATCGGATGGTGGATGTGTTAATTATTCTTTGAACTATCCAAAAACGTTATGTCTAATTTGTTACCATTCTAATTTGTTACGTCATGAGGTGAAGAAGCCACTGCATTGCAGTTATAATTTTGAGGTCAAATACTTTCGACCTAGGGTGGTAACATTAGAAGAATTACCTGGGACTAAGCTTCGTCTTTTTTATGACATTTTTTTCTAGACTTTGTGAAAACTGCAATGTGATCGAAAGACTTCATCCTGTGCCACAAGACATCATTGTTGAATATAACAACAAACTTCCGTCCAGTCACCAAAGAAAGGTCGAAATCAATTTTTTTTTAGTTAATAAATTAATTTCTGAAATGGGATTCCACTTGGTTGAGAGTTAACCAACCTATGTGACCAAAAATTGATTTGATGTGGAAGGGTGTGGTGGTGGGGGGTTGTGGGGGTTGTGGGGGCGTGGGATGTGGTGTGTGAGGGTGTGAGGTGTGGGGTGTGGGGTGTGGGGTCCGGGGTGAGGGGGAGGTGTGGGGGTGTGGGGGTGTGGGAGTGTTGGGTTTTGAAGCGGGTGTGGGTGTGGGTGTGTGGAGGGGGTGTGTAGAGGGGGTGACGGGTGTGGAGGGGGGTGTGGTGTGTGGTGTCGGATGTGGGATGCGGGGTGTAGGGGTATGGGGGTGTGGTGGGCGGTAATTGGTGGGCAGGGTACCACCGTCATTGAGGTTAATTTCAATACCTTTTGTTCTGAAATAGGGAATAGACTACAAATTTTATTTGACTTTATTTAGCTTAACATAATTTAATTTCCGGTACTGAAACAAAAGTTGATTTTCGTTGGAAATGGTTGAGAAAATGTTGAAATTTAACATTATTTTATTTCTCATTTTACCACTCTAACATGTGTATCGCAAACGTCACTTCTGATCGAATTGTAATTGCCTTTGACATATTGAAGGCAGAATAGGTAGCTATAAATAGAAATAAAATCACGAAACGTGCAAAAAATTATTAGGGAATAGGTACTTTCCTTTAAAGCTATATTATGTACCATTTAATTCCAAACACATAAATCTACAAAGTATAACGTAAAGGTGATATACAAATTTATGAGCTAGGTTAACGAGAAGTAGCTTATTTAGCTAGCATATATTTTCAATTTTATCTAACAAGCTGCTATTAGTGCAAATGAAATTGGCACAAAACCGTAATTTTGGAGTTCCGTAGGCACAGGTAGTAATTTCTGTTGTTTTTATATTAGATTCACGCAATTTGAAATTGCCAAAATTTACTTGGTAATGCTTATAGTGGTTTGAACTTAAGATTAAAAACTCTGAAAACAATGCTAATTGTTGATGAACTCAGGACTATCATATTTCCCAAATTTCGCAACCTTTGTGAGTTGCGTCGTGGATTATTTCGTTGTGAGGGCACGCTAAAAAATCCCACTAGCGAATTTTACACGCTCTCTTCCTGAATTACGTGTCCGCAAAAGTAGCGATGTAGCTAGCATGCTGCAAAGTAGTGGCCAATTCACCCTTTTGTCCGTGTTTAACAGCCAGCTATATTTTTCTAAATTTGTGTACAAGCATACAAAAATATTGCACATAAAGCCAGTCGAAATAACAATGTACTTAAAAATCCTGTTTACAGGTACCTTTTACCTCCTTCAAGCCAGTATATATAACATTTTATAAGAAATAGATACAGCTCTACTTCTTGCCGTTGCTACCGCGTCAAAACAAACTTTCGATTCTCCTAATATTTTGCGTCAAAGTGTTTTTATTTTTAGAATACATCGCCTTAAAAATTGCAAATTTATTATACAAAAATAATTATAGCTGTACAGTTTATATAATTTCTTGAATTTTGAGGTGTTGTGCGAACTATTTATTTTATATTGCACGCTATTCTACAGATTTTCCAAGGATTTTATTTTTTCCATAAAAACTCTAACAATTTCATAAATCTCTAATCCCATCAAGGCACAGTTTTTAAAGCCGTATTGTCAGTGTTCGAAACAGTTTCATCGCATTTACTTTCAATGCAGGGCAAAGTAACTAATTTGCTAATAGGCAAACCTCGTGGATATTTTCACGGGTTAACGACTACCCGATTTTTTATTTTATAAGAATATTCTTTATACGAATATCAGGCTGGCATTAAAGAATAAAAACAATAGGTCCATTGTTTAAAACAAAAGGGAAAAAATAACGACCAGCCTGGTTAAAATTCAGATATTCTTATAAAAAAAGTGTCGTCTATATTATAATATCCAAATTTCTGTCTGTGGGCCAAAGGTGGTAGCTGAGGTGAATCCCCTTGAACCCCTCGACAAGCTTATGGATTTTACATGTATGTATTAGATTTTAAAAAGCTTCATGCAACAACATTTGAAAATAATGGACATTTATACCGCATCATTTTTGATTTTTGATAACGATGATGACATTTTCTATGTAGATATCATCTTGTGAACATTATGTTTCTGGTGAAGAAAGGTAAGAAACAAGGCATTTTTGACAAATCAAGTAAAGTAGAACGTAAAAAAGTTTTAAATGAAAATAAAAACGACGCGATTCATCGTCACATTCTTTATTTAAGGCTTTCAGTAGAACTTCTACCATTTTCAATGTACAGTCGTATAAATTTCAACAAATTTTATGTAGAATGTTACAATCAAGTAACAAAATAAAATCAGTTCTTTTGACCAAATATGGTGAAAGCACGAAAAGATTCAATTATCAGAATCCGCATACGCTCGTAGGCAGTATTCCCAGAGAGATGATCATTGAAACTTACAAAGGAGATGATGGTATGTCCTTGTTAAGAACAGGTTTGTGTCTATATATCATTAAACTCTCTTTTAATTTTAAAAATAAATTATTCCGTGCAGATTTAATGACCGTAAAATCATCAAGGGAACTAGATGTTCTACCGAAAGCTTTGCATAAAGAATGTGACGATGAATCTTATCGTTTTTGTTTTTATTTAAAAAACAAAGGATTATTAGAATTATGTGTAACAATAGCAGTACACCGGAGTAGGTGCATGATAGTTATAGCGTACTTACATTTTTAGAACCTAGATTTATATCACTAAGACATCAAATATTTTTTTAGACTTTGCGACAACTGTAATTCGCTGGAACATGGGCATCCTTCCTTGCAGGCCACGTCTCCAAGACAACATATGCCTACTAATGCCTGTGGCGACATAGAACTTGGAAATCGCTCACAACGTAGACCAAAAGTAAGTTTAATCGCAGATTAATAAATTCTTATTAACAAATTAGGAAAAAGTTTAGACGACAAATTGGATTTTCCACAAAGCGATATTTAAGGTTAAATTCTGTTGTTTTGCTTAGCATGCAATCAGTCTAATAACGCTATAGCTTAATTTTGCATGCTATTATATTGTGTTATATATATGTATTAGATTTATATTAAAACTATATATGTGTGAGTATAATTAAAACAATATAAAGAGTGCTCAATAAATTAACAGAGCTTGTTGTTGGTTGTTATGTTTCAAAACTGTCACAATTTGTCACCAATTTGTCACCAATTTGTCACCAATTTGTCACCAGTTTGTCACCAGTTTGTCACCAGTTTGTCACCAATTTGTCACCCATTTGTCACCCATTTGTCACCAATTTGTCACCAATTGGTCAATCTTAGATCATGCATGTGCTTTTTAAAAATCACTAAAAAAGCTATTTTATCACTTCTTAAAAATCTCTTTTGAACAAAAAGATCTGAGCTAATTTCAAAGTGCGAATAAATTCATCTTGATAAACTACAAAGATATCCCACCTAATTAATTATCAGTTGCATAATTAAAGTCTTATTTGTAAATGATTATTCGTCTGAAGATTGTCCTAACAAGACGTAAAACTTAAGTAAGGAAAGGCTGCGGTATTTTTGAACACAACCACTATTGTATTATATAATTAATGAAAATATTCTTATAGTATATTCGTGTTGGAGACTTCACAGATACCTCTAAAGTATTACATATGATGAAAACAGATTGGAAATTACAAGAAGTTCCTAATCTCATTGTATCAATAATCGGTGGTGCTAATTCTTTCCAAATAAACACAAATTTGCATGCAGAGCTAGAGCAAGGATTGAGAAAGGTACTTCTGACGTTTAAAAGTGTATCTTTTTTGTTTTATTGTTTATAGATTAAGTTGCCTAATCGCTTTATCTCTGTTGCCTATACACACGGAAGTAAAAAATTAAAAAACTTTAAGATGGTAGTCTTTGCAAATAGTACGAAGAAACCGAAACTTGTAAACGTTAACTTAAAATCTTTCTGCATCATCAACATCAACCTTTTAAATTTTTAAACTTTTATCCTTTGTTTAAATTATATTAGCAGGTTTGAGAGCTGGTTAATTTCAAACAACAAAAACATAACACAGTCTGGAAATTTGTTGAATATTTCCAATTTAACAGCTTGTACATAGTAGAAATATTTTATAAACAAGCTGTAGCTAGCTAAACTCAATAGATAGGTTGGAACAAAAAGAAACAAATTTTTTTTGCGTTTCCAACCTTGTGAAATTTGCATTGCATTGCGTTAATGTGAAAAGGGAATATCCTGATATGTTACATCGCTACAGGACTAAGGAGTATGCATGGAGAACACTCAGCTTCTTTTCCGCCATCGTTAACACGTGCCTGTTACCTGTGCACTCAATTTTTCTTCAAAATAAAGAAACCAAGAAATACTGCATTACAATAATGTCCTATATGTATTATATACCCACGGAAAAACTTTATTTTTGCTAAGGCCAGGTATATAGGGAGACGAGAAAGCAACTTTAATTAAAAAGTATTAAAATGTTTACAAAGGATATGTTATTATTAACCTCTATTACAACCCACCCCCACCAAAAACTTTACTGAATTTTTTACATTCTTTCTTATTCAGATTGCTACAAAAACACGCTGATGGATTATAACTGGTGGCACGGATGCAGGTGTTATCGAATTTGTTGGAACAGCTTTAAAAGATGAAAGTGATGAAAACGTCAGGCTTTTAGGTATCTGCACTTGGGGAGTGATAAGTGGTCGAGAAGTCTTAGTGAACAGAGGAGGTCGTGCTTCCTACCCCCCAGAAGGACACAAACTTGTAACAGAAGACATTGCACTAGAAAAAAACCACACTCATTTTATACTTGTTGATGGGGGAAAGGTTAGACAATTTAGGCAGGAAATGTTTTTTCGTTCTATGTTGGAACAGAAAATAATGAAATGGCAGATTGACTCAGGTAAATTACCTTAAGTATCACATTGCTTTTAATTATATAAAACAAAAGTTACCAAAAATGTATTTAGTAATTATTAACACGTGCATTCTAGCTACCAAAGGAAATGCAAATGTATATGCTGGGGATAGCGCAACGAACGGTGACAAGCACTGTGAGAGTATATCTTATTACTTTTGTTCAATATATGTAATAAGAAATTAGAACAGCTTCATTTGGTCAGTCAGAATTTCAATTTTTAGAAAAACTTCAAGAGAATAAGAAAAGAAATTTAAGGAAAGAAATTATTTGCAGAGGAAGCTATTGCGAATTTTGGAGAATTGGAAAAAACAGCAAAAGCTTTTTGTCACAAAGACCTTTATTTTGTACAAGCGCTTTTTTTTCTTGCAAAATGCGAAACTTTTGCGCTAAAGCTTAAACGTAAAAGTTTCTTTCCGTGAAAGTAGTCGTTTAACCCTTATTTTTTAGTTGCACCCGCCATTCAAATTGTAATTGGAGGAGGCCACAACACTATTAAACAAGTCCTGTTAACTTTAAATTCACATAAAGATAATCCAAGTAACCTGATTATGCCAATCGTTGTTGTAAAGGAGAGCGGTAGAGCAGCAGACATCTTAGCACATGCATACACACTGAACTTGAGTGAATGGGATACACATACGGGTGCAGGTGCTAAAGAGGATAAAACTTTAAAAACATATATACAAACGCTTATGCCAGGAATGTCTGATTCGGAACAACGCAGGGTAATTTCTGACACCAAAATGTGCATGCATATGAAGGATTATATAAGTACTGCTTCAGGCATAGATTTACTATGTTAAATTAGGCCTTTTATAAAATTCTACCTAATTAGACCCCTAAGGGCGTATAAATATTTTTATATATATATCCACAGCAGAAAAAGATCATAGCTAGGCCCATATGAAAGAAAGTTATTTTTTTCCTGCAATGCGGTTTTAATGACAAAAGATTGTCCGTGTAAAATCATTGATATTTTAAGTTTCTGCAAGAAAGTTGTTAACTTGTTTTTAATTATCTTGTTTGATATTGTTCAGGTAATAAAGTATAAGTACTAGTTATCGCACAGTGCCGAGAAAAATATCGGCAATAATTTTTGAGTGTTTTTATGTTCTTGTTACATATTTCACGAGCCTTTAGGCGAGTGAAATATACGAGAACATAAAAAACGAAAAAAATATCAGCCGATATTTTTCGAGAGCATGTGCGATAACTTCTTTATCATATACTCGGTCTTATATCATGTTAATTTCACATAGTCGGTTACACACTGCTTAATTATGTTCACGATATTAACAAGCATTGTTATGGGGGCCAATAAAATCACTGCAAGGTAATTTATTTAATTTATATTTATGAACTTATAAATTATTTGAATTTATGAAGTCACGTGCGATTTAGATCATTATAACAAATTATGTTCATGTCACGCGTGAAAGAATTTGAATAGAAATAAAAACTATGAATTTTTAAAAGAATCAATTATCATTGTGAAGCCAAATAACACAGAACTCCATCGTCGTGCTATTATATTATTCTTTCGAGTTGACTGATAAAATTCAATTGTTTTTCATACCCGGTGGAGAGTGCTCTATGCTTAATGACTATTTAATGACTGTTGAAACAAAAGAAAATTTTCGAATCATAAAATGTATATTTGTGAAAATAAATTCACCGACAAGTTTTCGTTTTTAAGAACATAATAGGCTTTTCGTACGAATTTTCAACCAATCAAGGAAAAAATATAAGCTTTTTGCACGCTAAATCAGCCAATCACGGGAAGAATATAAGCTTTTTGCACTCTGTATAAGTAAAAATTGCACTCGTTTCTCGGTTGAAAAACAAAATACAGCATATATTTCGTGCAGATTAGCCAATCAAGTTGCGAGAAAAACTCAAAGTATATGATAATACTTATTACAATTTATTACCTGACTGACTGTTACAAAAAGAAGGCTAGGATGAAAACCCCGATTACTTTACTGCTGTACGGCTTTTCTTATAAGAGCCTTGCATGAAGCCATACTGGATAACATGCTCAAATTAGCATTTGCCTGGGTGACGGTGTCGATTTGAAATAACGAGTACTTATGGATATGCTTTGGGAGTAACGACCCTGGCCAACATTAAAACCATACGTAGGCACAAATGACGCGGTAGTTACCATCTAGGACTGATTGTACCATCATTTGCTTAGACACACGTGCTTAGGGTGAAAAAAACGCTAAAAAAAATCAAATCAAATCAAAAGATAAAAATTATTTTAAATATTAGCACAACCGAAATTTTTTGTTTGTTTCCTAATTTTATATTTTTTGTTCTTTAATTTGCAAAAGGGAGTATATTTCTAGATTCCATGCAGTCAGATAATAAAACGGTAACTAACCAGTCCTGATGTTGCACTGTGAAAGTATTCGTATATTACTACTCGATGCATTAATTATAGATAACAATATATGATCCCAATAAAGATGGTGATTTTGATGAAGCTGTATTGCTAGCGTTGATGAAAGTTAATAATCACAAAGAAGGTAAATTTCGTGTCATAACATGTCCCGTTTTATTTTAAAATAAACGTTAAAGATTAAGTAGACCAGCTTGTACATAAGAGCTTTCAGTTACTCTTTTTTGTTAAGTTCTTGTTTTTATAAGTTCAGAGTTACATGGCAGGTTCTCAACGGTTTCATCTTTTTGTATTTTCTTTAGTTTATATTGTTACTTAAATTACTATAATATGATTTATTTATTTTTTAAATTACTGCACACTATTTACCGCTATAAGTCTTACGTTTCAAAATAAAATAAGCATTACTTACTTACTTTTTTTGATATTTAGATAAGCATTTATTTTCCATTCCTCAGCTAAAACTAGCAATGTCTTGGAATCGAGCCCACATTGCTCAAAAATACATCTTTGCTGACAAGATTAAAATAAGTCAAGTAAGTATTTTCTATATTATAATATCTGTATACGTCTGTCTTCACGCAAAATGGTACTGCATGTAGCGAGACGCACACCGACTAATTTCTAAAATTACGCTATAATAAAGCGCTACTTCATTGTATCTGCCTTCTTGTTACACTTGTTACACTTGTTTATCGCCTAAGAAGCGTTAAAGGTGGCTCTACAGGGCTGTACATTGAGGTCCCAAAGGTGCAGTTCAGTCGTTTTTCTCAAATGAAGGTTACTTCAATGCGCTTGTTAGACTATAATAGGTTTATTAATAATGATTTAGATTTTTATTTATATTATTTGTAGTTGTTGTGTGAAGTATTGCCAATTTTAAAAAAGTTTGACTGCAGAATGATCTTCTTTTTATTAGAACCTATTTGTTGAAGATATGATGATGGATGCCTTGGCTGAAGGCAAACATGAGTTTGCAAAGCTCCTTGTTGATAACTGTTTTAATATGAAAATGTTCCTTAAACCTGGAAAACTATCAGAACTGTATGATAAGGTAACATGGAATAAACAGTATGCAAATTTGCAATTTATTCTGGGTTTATCATCTTTATTAACTTATAATTAAAATTCATATACTAATTAAGTCAAAAATTAAGATAAAGAATATCCTAGGCTCAATTATTTATCCTAGATATGACAGTTTTTACGATGCAGAAAATTTAATTACGCATAGCTACTGCAAATATTATTATACTACATATATTTCGATTTAAATATAGCTATGACGCGAGTTGATTTGAGTCAAAATGAAGGCTGATCGTTAGCCTGGAAAATTTAAGCCTTGTTTTAGTCAACCACATTCGGTTCAATGATCATTGTGTTTTCGATATTCAGCATTCGGTATTAAACTCTTATATGTAAACCAGATTTTATTCTCTAATTTCATCTCGTCGAGATTAAAACAAATTCTTAGAAAGTGTATTTTTTAACCTTCTAGCCTGACCTGAGTCCTCCTCTTACGACTTAGGTGTTCTTCATTCCTCATGCAAGCAAATCATTGGATGGTAAAAATAAAACGTTTAACGTGTTGTCAGAACAGTTAATGAAAAAAAGTGTGCAAACATTTCAAAGATGTTTCGTAAATTCTATTTGCGCGCAGAAGGGTCTTATAACTAGAGAGAAAATTTATGGCACTTGGTTTGAAATACTGATGAAACATTGTCAAGCTGAAGTCTAGTACTTATTAATACTAAATACTTTATATTATGCTAAAGATAATAAAGCAGTACTAAAAAAGGTATGAGGCTCATATTTGCCGAAGGTTAAGAATACAACGCCGAAAATAAAAAGTACTATTCTTATGAAAAACCACATAAATTACGATGTTTTCTCTTTTATATATCTATCTATCTTGCGCGATAGCTCCGCGTATGTTTTTTTCTCTGTTTTAGTCGCAAATGGGTTCTTCTCTGTTTTTCCTTATTTAATATGAAGTTGGAAACCATTCTGTTTTAGACTTTTCCGAAATTAGAGAGCATTACAAAAAAGCTATTTTATCCCAAGGACTGGAAAAGCGATGCTGTAAGTAATGTTTTTCTTCATTGTATCTTTTTATTGTTATTGTTTTGCCTTAGAATTCGTTTATTTTTAAAAATATTACAAGATAGTTTATGACCTTAAAGGCCAAACAGGTGTTTGTATAGAACCATAATTTTAAACACTGAATAAATTATTTGTAAATTGAATTCTGCAATTATGATTGATTTTGAGTAAACAATTACAATATTCTCTGATTGATTATTTTCTGAATGAAAAGTTTGTTGTTAAGGTGATTACTTTTAAAAATTAAAAAATTATACAATAGGAAAAATTAAAGGAGCTACTTAGTTTTACTTATTTTCTTAAAACCGTCTTCTCAAAAACTGAACTTATCAATGAAGTGATTTTCTTACTTTTTTTTTAAACTTTATTGTTTTTTGTTGCGCAAGTTTAATCTTTCACAGATAAAACGTGTGCATGCTGTAGCAACGTATGTCCGCACTGTGAGGCATGTTTCTTCCAAAACAAACGTTAATTTTTTGAAGTTACGGATTCTTTTATTGAAACACTTTACTCTAGAAACATGCATTTTACATTTGAAATTCTACATTTGTGTTCAGTTGTATGTATATATACCCAATTTGAGCAGGTGCTACACACTTTTGTTAGCAAAAAAAAGAAAAAGTTTTCTTTTAAACCAATTTTTGCAATCGGAACTTATTTTTTTAGGTAAAATAAACTTTAATATTCCACACACTTTTTCGACTTTTGGCTGGCCCCTTTTCATCAGTACTTTTTCATATGATTAGCAAAGTAAACTCTAGTTTGTAAAAAACATTATCCATCTTTGCGAATATTTTCAAATTTTTTGCTAACTTTTTCTGTGTGTTTACCACAATATATTCAGTATATTTTCCATACAAACTGTACTTGACAGCGATGTGTTAGAGCCGGATTCCTACAGAGTAAAGAAAGTCCATATTAAAAAAGCTTTTAAAACTTGATCAATTTTTCGCTAAAAAGAATCGGGCGAGCACCTCGCACTCTTATTCTATTGAAATTAAAAACATTAGAAAATTTAATGCATTTATTATTATTATACTAGTCATTGGCCCGTGGAAGAATCCACGGGTCGGCCCATCCTTTTTATACCACTTAAGCGCGTCTCGCTACTTACGGTACCATTTTGCGTGACAGACAGACGCACACGGGTATTATAATATAGATAAGATCCCGAATATTTATACAGGATATAGCCACTTCAGTGTTGTAAACACTGTGGTCAATGTGGCTCCTGTGTTCTGAATGCATACATTTGGTATACCTCGTCATTGCCTACCCAATTTACCTCACGTGGCATGGATTGACCCGTAGCTATGATAAAGACACTTGCTAAACATGCCCGCGCTGTGGACCAAACCACGGACCCTGAGATTACAAAACGAACGCCATAACGCTATAACCACAAGGCCAGAGTGCGATTTGGTCGAACAAGTATTTATTGTGAAAATTTGATGAAGTTCCAAATTGTTTACTTTTTTTCATGAAAATCTGACTCTAACTCGTTACTGTCGAGTAATAAGATAGAGTATGCCTAACGTATGTAAAAAGTCAAGAAGAAGGGCAAGCCAAAGACCGAAAAAATACATGGAAAATTAATGTCCATGTCTAACAAAATTAATAAGATTCTGATTCTAAAAAGTCGTTTTGAAACAAGATCTAAACTTCATTTTTTTTTGTTTTTAAAAGTGCAGAACACGTGCTTTCGTTGCTACTTACAACTGAACACAAAAGTAGAATTTCAAATGTAAGATAGGTGCTTAGAGTGTTTAAGTGTGTCAAGAAAAAACACGAAAATATTAATTGAATATTAATTAATTTGAAGTTTTAAAGAAACATGCCCACGATGAAGCGATGTTTTGCTGCAGTATACACATGTTTTTTTTCAAAACCATCTTTACAAAACAGAAATTTAAAAAAAAATGGTTTTGAGAAAAAAAAATTAATAGTAAATAACTCGTTTAATTTTTTTTTTCGTGTATTTTTAATTTTTTATTTTTTCATTTTGAACAGTAATTACTTTAACAACAAAGTTTCATTCAAAAATAAGTTAACTAGAGAATACTTTAATTGTTTATTTAAAATCAATCAAAATTGCAGGTTTCAATTTAAGAATAATGTATTCTCAAAGGTTTTTATACGGGCAACTGCCAGAACCTTGTGGTTTGCTTTACTAGACTTCAAAAAATTGTTTCTCCATTCTTTAAATGTCCATCTAAGGCCCAACGTTATCGGGAGATAAAGGAAAGGGAAAGTCGAAAGGAGCCACCTTGTTTCATCTCGAAAGATTTTGCTTTTAAAGAACCTTATTTTTTCGGGACAGAATAAATAACAAGACTATATCTGTGTATTATTAATACCTGTAGTCTATCTGCTAAAAATTACTTTGCGCAGCTTTATTTCGGACCTCTTATAGAGTAATTTATTTACATTATGATAACGGGCAGACAAATTTACAAAATACTGCAATGCAGTTAATTTGTACGGAGGGTGCAAATTTGGAGACCCGCAAACCCATGGATTTTTATATGCCAACGACGGAAACGCTATAAAAAATGGACGTATTTTATGTGCTCAAAATGGTTGCTCCACAGCTTTATTTTAGATCCACACCTTCCTCCCTCACCAAACAACATAATGCGCAATATAACGATGTAAAAATATGTACGCCTGTTGAATTCCCGTCGAATTTTCCATGGGTCCCTGACCACTGTTTATATTTCGTGGAAGCTAGTTTATATAAAAAAATATTGTTCAATTTTTAGTGCGATAAAGGATTAGAACTAAAAGATGTACATTATGGGTTGCGGAAGCTATTAGAAATGGATGTTGTTCCGCATTACGAAAAAAATGATAAGCTTGAGGTAACGTCTTTAATACAGTCAGCTTAAACCTTTCAAGGAATTTTTCTAATGCAGTGTTAATTTTTTGTCACGATATTGCTTGCGGTGTACCTTCAACCAAATAAACCTTATGATGATGTGCCTCAGCTTTATTTCCCTGCATTTTTTGCAGCCTATTGTTTTACGGTTATCATAATCTTGTGAATCAAGAAAAAATAATTTCTTTAGCAGTCCATTTTTAACACTTTTATTTGCCCAACTACTCGGAAGTAATAATAATAACAATAATAATAATAATAATAATAATAATGATAATGATACATTTAATTCTATCCACGTAACACTAAGATATAAACCATGAAAAAATTGGAAAAGTACCGTCTTATTTTAGGTCTGTTAATCATATTCTGAATTTTATTTCTACAGCCATTTGCTCACCCTTTTAATGAATTACTTATATGGGCCGTGTGTTCCAACTTCCACGAATTGGCTTTATATTTATGGAGTCAGGATGATGAATCATTAGCAAAGGCACTTGTTGCAAGAAAGTTGTCTATTTGTCTGGCCTCAAAGTATAATAAATACCAGAAAGAAGAGGTTGCCAATTGTTTAATATCTAATGCCGAGTAAGCCTTTTTTAAATCTTTTTTTAGCTGAGTAAACGTTATTACCTTAGATAAGTAAAAAATACAATCTATCGGAAGTTAAAAGAAAGAAAAAATAGTTTTATTTCAAAAACTTTGAGGTTCTCCAGTTTTCCAATAAAGCAAATGAGGGAAGCCAAACAAGGAAAGCAAAATTGAAGCAGAATTTAAAACAATTATACAACCTTATTCATTATAATTTACGCACGTACTAACTTTCGCACGTTCGCGCAAAAAACGTCGATATTGCGCGAATTTTAGCACAGAAATTACGCCCAACGTTTTGCATGGATATCATTTTACCGTTTACACAAAAAAAGCTCCACATTTTTTAAAAAACCCTGAATTTCCTTATTATTTTATTTTATTGTTGTTATTATTGCAATTGCGCGAATTTTATTACGCCAGAAATAAATTTTGCACAAAAGCTAGTTCGAATCATCGAATTAATTGTTTGCAATTTATGCCTTTACTTTAGAGATTTTGGTCAACTAGCGCTTGAATTGCTTGATGAATGTGCATCGAGAGATAAACCTAGGACGATGAAACTTTTAAAGTATCCGTTGAAACGATGGGGGGATCAAGATTGTATGAGCCTTGCAGCATCATCTCAACTTGAAGAATTTATTGCTCACTATGCATGTCAAAAGGTCTTGTCAGAAAGATGGAGAGGTGGAATTTCATTTTGTAAAAGCAATGAAACACTCCAAGTAAGCAACACTGCATGTGTAATTATATCTTAAAAAAATTCATAAAGTTGGAAGATAACGCATTATATAATTCCTTTACACTTATAGGTATGGCTTGGAATAATCTTATTTCCTTTGATACTTTATTATGTTGAAATCAATGAAGCAAAAAGGTACGTTTTAGTAGGAGCATACCTTTAACATAGGCCCCAAGGATATCTTCTGATGTAGTTCTGCTGCTTTATCTCACCATCCAAAGAGTGATAATTAAGTATTTTTTAGCTTTGCGAACTATACAATAAAAACGCAATTTAAAAGACTGTTAACTTGGCCTATGTATCTGCAAAAGGTAGCTTTCTTGCAGCTGTCGTTTTGGTCCAAGTCTTCCTTTAACAGGACGGATATTGATAACAGTTTTTTTACATTTATTGTAAATATTTCTGAATTGTTTATCCTGTATAAACATTCGTTAAATAAAAATAAATAAAGGGATACTGCAACTGTTTACTCAAAATCAATCATAATTGCAAATATCAATTTACGAATAATTTATTCCAAAGTTTAAATTAAGTTTCCATACAGACACCTGCCAGAGCCTTACGCTTTGTTTCAATAGAATCTGAAGGGTTGTTTCTTTTTCTGATTTTCTTCCTCCAAGAACAAACAAATTTTAATTTTCAGTTTAAACTTTATCTCAATTTTTCTTTTCAGCAAAATAATTTTAGAGAGAACATGGATCACTTGTTCATTTGTTTGTGCAACAACACGTTCTCATTACATCTTACGTAGTTGCGTAATAATGTGTAATCCTCGCATATCATACGGCAAGTTTAAAGGCAATAATGGTTCAGCGCTCTTTATTATATCGTATTTTTTCATTTTAGTCAATACAATGATGGCAATAAAATGATGGCAATAAAAAGATGGTGGCACCAAAGTAAACTTAAACTGTCTAAATTTTATGCTGCCCCTGTCACAAGATTTTGGCTTAATTTCGTAAGTAGATGCATATTTGCTTATTTTGCGCAATTCTAAGTACCTAATTGACCCAAACTTTTTTAGTCCTAATAGATAACATTTTGAAAAGGTGGCCCTGAAAAATATTGGCTAACGAATAATTTGTAACATTTTGATAATTTCAAAAGAAATTTCACCGTTAATGTACTTTAGAAGGTAGCAAGAATATTATGACGTCACATAACGGGTTTTTGATGTTCTATTAATAATTCACTATATGCATTCTCGACCCCCGAGCTCTTTGAGATAAACTTCGAAGATAGCTCTGGACACGTCTGTTCACGTGATGGATTCTGATTGGCCTATTATTAGAGATCTATGTTTTCGCGAAAGATTGTATTTAGCATTTAAATGTAAACAAACTTGGCGATTTTAGAGACGAAGGAACGAAGTATGCTCCCTTTGATTATGTCGTGACTGAATTTAAAGCAGATATTAAGGGCTAGCTATATATATATATCTACCAAGAACAATATTCAGCTCTCTCTATTTGGCACATTGGATATTGAATCTAACTTTCAACTTAAACAGTTTTTGTGAATTGTCAAATGCAGGCTAACAATTCTATTTTGTGTATCATAAAAACAAAATAGTTGGGTGGACACATTTAAATATTAAATTCCAATTTTTTTTGACTTTTTTGCATGAGTACCTTTTGTATGATTATAAGAGGCAGTGTTGGCTCAGTTGGTAGGTCAACCTGTTTTAAAAACAATAATTTTTTATGAGGAAAGTCAACCCAAGACATAGAAAAAAATAGCAGATCAAAGGTGTAAACAAACCAGTAAAATAAACGTAAAATTGTCCATGAGTACTTGGTTTACCAATGGTTTGCAATTCAAATCTAAGGTTTCCTGTTTTTGTCTTTGCTTCAACAAAATTCACTTAACCCTATTCGGTCCGGGGGGGGGGGGGGGCGGATTCCGCCCCACCTGACGGATTTTTTTTAATAACTCCCTAACGCTATGCTGCATGGCAATGATACTTACTGAGTTTCAATATTTATCTATTAGCCACTTGCGTGCCAAATTTTTAGGTCCCATGCCTTTCAGAGGCTTTGATATTGGCTATTACTCGAAACTACCCCTGAACATCTCTATGAAACCCTTATAATGGGGAAAATATAATAACTCCTGTTAGGATTATCCTTAGAACTTAAAACATACAACACAACTTTGTTTCATCACGGAGAATCATTTTCCATGTTTTGGACACGTGATTTATCCGATTTCCCTATTTTTTTGGATTTTACCCGAAAATCGGAAAAAACCGGATTTTCGGGCAATTTTTGGCAACTTTTCATGCGACCTAAGTAAAAACCGGAAGATATGTTAAATAACTTTTATGTAGCTTTCAGAAACTTCAAACAGAATGTAAAAATTCGCTCTAGAACTAAAGTAATTGAATTTTAAACAGATGGTGGCATTTTGATCAAATTTCAAGCGTTTGATGACGTCACAGAAATTGTGTTGACGCAAGCAAAGTTTTATTGCCACCATTTTGTTCCTTTTGTGACGTACTATAAGTGTGCCAAGTTTGATTCAATTTGAACAAGCTTTTGAAAAGTTATTGAGGGGGGGGGGGCGAATCAGCCTCCCCCCCCCCGGTCATAATATGTTCGAAAAACCCCGGACCGAATAGGGTTAACACAGAAAATACTCACATATTTTTTGACAAAATAAAACAGATAAGAAATTGAAAACATGACATGGCTATTTCTCTTTTGTTTTGCTTGTAAATGCCTTTGCTTTTTTTTTTTCAACCTGACATTTGTTGGCCAAATTGATTTTATATAAATCGAGTCCACCCACTGTATCAAGTCATTAGTTTATTTGGTGGGTTACTGAATCAACTCATCCGAAGTTGGAAAACGAGACAGCTGGAGCCAGAAAGTTGACTCCCTTTATATAATGTCAAAGAAATTTTTAACAGTGATTTACCATTATGGAAGCTGATTAATTTAAATACGCTGAGCATGTGGGAAGCCACAAATTAGTCAATCCACTTTATATAATCAGGTTCAGGTTCAACAAAACAGTTGTCACAAATATATCTAGCTATGTCAATAGCCAGAGATAGAAAGATGGTAACTTTTTAGGAGTCTTTTTCCAAAAGTATATTTTTGGAACAATATCAGCCACCCTGGTCAAGGCCATGATTAAAAATATAAGCTCATAATTGAAAACAAAAACAGCAATATAATGGATAAATAATTAGCTGATTAGTGTGCTACATTTTTGCGTATAGTCAGACTTTCTGTTTGAGACTTTAGGTGCTAGTTTTAGCTAGCTAGCTATTGCTAAAACTAGCACCTAAGCTACAAAACAAAGACTGGCTAGGTAAGTAAGTTTCAGATTTACATGTAGCTTAAACATTAAAAGTTTTTTAAAAAATATAAATAAGTGCTTTGATTGGACTCCTCATCAAATTAAATTTCTTTTCAGGATTTTCCACTCTGTCAAATGCGCTTTCTTAGGTTGTGCTAAATCACGAACCCAATTAGGTGCCCACAAAGTATAATTCAAATTAAAAACGGCTAGTGTACAAGCACAACATCAGGTAATCGATTCAAGAAAAATAACCCACATATAGAGAGGTATTTGTCATGACATGACCAGACAGGTCCAGAGCTACTTTCGAGGTTTTCACCTCAAAGAGCTCTGGGGAGGAGAATGGACTGTATGGCAATTTTAAAATGTCATCAACATCAATACTATAAACTTTTGTGACATTTTTTAAATCAATAACCAAAATTTAAAAATGCCCTGACTGACAAAGTTTTGAAGTGACGAAAATAAAAACATCACATTAGTGAATTACTAAAGTGGATCTGTAGTTTCAACTCTACTTAAGTGTTAAGCTGTGTTATGCTCGGTTGGAATTATTGTTACGACTGAAACCTTCATGCAATTGTCGCTATGAAGTGAATTCTGTCTACGGCATTTCTTTTGCACGCATGGAGTGTTTATTTAAAGATGTAAAGAGCTTTTATTTCATTGGACATTATTTTATTGGGGGGCGTTTTTTCAATCAGGGCGTTTAATAGAGAAAGTATGGTATGGTTGAAAGCCCATGTTTAGTGACCAGGCAATATTTTGATTTTTTATAGATCTGTTATTTGATTTTTTTGTTGCTATTTTGTAACTTTGTAACAAAGAAATTACCAGATCGGCCATCTACTGTGGAATGGATTGTGCTAGTGTTTTTGGTATCTCTTGGGACTGAAGAAATTCGTCAGGTAGCGATATTGTTGTTGATACAGTTGACCCTCGTTTTAGCGAACCCTGAGGGGACCGAGCAATTTAGTTTGCTATAATGAGGGATTCGTTAAAAGCGAACGTTTCAAAAATGGGTTTAAATCTGATAAATTCACGATTTTTTAGTACTGCTTAGTTTAATAATTATAAAGAGTTACATGAACAGTTACATAAAGAATCAAAGTCTATGAAAGAAATTTTCAATGGTTGTTTGTTGCTTTTTCGATTCTTGACATTTATCGTATACATCTTTTAAACAAAAAATATGTAAACAAACAATTGAAGATTGAATTTCGAATGCCGCTGATTCAATTTTGGTGACTCGAAGCATTCAGATTCTAAAATGTGGTACTATTCGCTATTTCGAGGGTAAATCAGGCGTTGTGTTAAGATATATTTGTTCGATATAATGAGGAATTCGTTAAAAGCGAGTTCGTTAAATAGAGGTATTTTATGAGAGCTTTGTTGGCGAAAATCAAGGGACCGAGACATTTTGTTCGATATAATGACGAATTCGCTAAAAACGATGTTCGCTAAAACGTGAGTCAACTGTATCTTTGATTTTCTAGAATGAAATCTACATATGACTGTAAGATAATAATAGTGGAATCTATATTTTCGTACCTGTTCCGCTGGAAAATAAATTGGTGTTTTCTTGCAGACTTTAATGCGGAAATACGCGATGAAATATTTCCCTTGAACATTTGAAATTTTTCTTTCGAAATTTTTATCTTGCTATTGCATGTGTGTATTTTAAAAAAGAATTGTTGCTTGAGATAAGTAAAAAATGAAGTCGAAGCGCAAGGTAGCTGCTTGTTAATAATTATTGAAATTTTAAACAAGCAGAAAAACGTGAAAAAAAGGAAAGGAGGATTATGTTAGGTAATAAACTAAAAAAACTATCAAAAAGTGAAAAATCTCTTTTCACGTTACATCTTCGTACATTTTCCTTCTCAAAAACCTAGAAATGAACTAGTTGCGACTTTAAATTTTTGACAGCCGTCGGTTTCCATTGATCTTTCTTTTCAGACAAGAAAAATTTAACCGTTCAGTTGGTAAAAATCGTAAACTTTTGCAACACGTGAAATCAACTTTTCTTGCATTTAAATTATTTCTAAATATGGGAAAGATTACGACAGAGAAAATTAGAAAGAAAATTTCTATTGTTCTAATGAAATATTTCACCGTGTATTCCCGCCTTTACAGTTCTTAGTATTTCAGAGTATAGTTTAATACATACAAATAATTTTTCCACAAAAAATACACTACATTTTATCTTCCTAAATTATTATTTTCTTTTAAGGTTTGTAATTTTATAGAGATTTATATACGTATTATACACATTTTTATAGGTGTGTCAAGTTCCTAATTGTATAAATTATAAGCATAAAGTGAAGGTATGGTGGTCAATGCATTGGAACAGGTCAGACTTAGTAGGAGTCGTCGTGTTCTTTTTGGCATTTGCACTTCGTTTTGCCCCTTCTTTGACATTAAAAAAAATAGCACACATTGTTTACGCATTTGACATCATGGTTTGGATTGAACGCCTGTTGGATATCTGTGCTATCAGCAAAATATTGGGCCCATATGTTTTAATGGTGCAAAAAATGGTAATATATTTTCCTACATTTGTTTTTCCCTGAAAATATACTTCTTAAAGTATCCCTTTATGTCACTGTGCTTTTATTTCAGACTGTGGATGTTATAAATTTCTTGATAATACTCTCCGTATTTTTGTTATCTTACGGAATTGCACGATATGCCATTTTACTCCCTCAAGATGATTTTTCATGGAGTTCATTTCGACATATGATCACAATTCCATACTTCGAAATGTATAGCGAAGTGTTCTTCGAGACTCCCGCAAAGCGTAGGTTTTATCGTTGTTTGAATACACATGAGACTTACGATTAAAAAATATATATTCTCTGTTTGCTTGCATTATAAATTGACAGTTATCTTACGTACATAGGGAAAATGTGCAATGGGGAATACCCCGAAAATCACTAAAACAAAAAGGCAAGAGTGGAAAAACAAAAACAAAACCAATAAACTATACAATTTCAAAAAGTTTCGTTTCTCTTTAGAGAATGAGACATTATTTGGTACACGCTACGGAGAGGACAGTTCTTATTCGCAACCGATCGTGCTCTTCATCTTGGCTGTTTATTTAACTTTAACGAACATTCTGCTGTTTAATCTATTGATTGCGATATTCAAGTAAGTTTTCAGTTTTATAACATCAAAGTTACTATAAAACGACAGACTACATCTTTCCCGAATTAGTTTTCTCTTGATGTACCACTGATATTTCTCAACTTTGACAAACAAAATGAATGCGATTTTTAAAGTCCTTACCTCAAACTTGATGGAATGTGAAATCTTTATATTTACACAGCAAACAAACAACTTATTGAAAAAGGTTTTCTACTTTTGTTCTAATTGACCTTTGCTGGGAACTGAGGCTTATGAGTACAAGTCAAAAATTAAGAAGACTTTGACCACAACATTAATACCACCAAAACAGCATTTTCACATATCAGATTGAGTTAGAAAATAATACACATACCAATTCAATGATGCTGAATATGATTTTCAAGTCAAAACCTCAAAACATCAAAATTATTTAATTCGGGAAACGTGTATAAAGGTACAGGAAATGCAATAAAAGTAAATTAGAACCAAAAGACCTTATCCTGTTTGCAATAGGCTTACATAATTAAGCCTGTTACATAAACCTTTTTTTACAATTATTTCTTATTTGTTTCTATTGTTGCCATTTTTTTCGACATAGTAACACCTACAACACTGTTCAAACAAATTCTGAGCGCATTTGGAGATTCCAGCGTTACTACCTTGTTGACGAGTATTACGGCAAACCTGCTTTCCCAATTCCATTTATCCTAATCAATCACTTTAAAATGCTCATTATGTGGCTCATATCAAAATGCAAAGATAGAAATAAATCAAAGACATACAAAAATGGGGGAAAAGATGAAAGTAACATACATTTCTATGTTTATAACGTTTTTGCCATTGTGTTGTTCGCATAGAAATATGCCCTAATAGACCTTTTTACTTTTTTTGCTCCTTGTATTTTTTCCACCAACAAATTTCTCGGTTCCCTTGCGAGTTGCAAATAGAGAAGGTCCCCTGTATCCATCTTCAAATCTCTTTTTAGGCGTCTATGATCTATTAAGACTGGAAACAAAGAGCAGGTTTTGCTGCCTAGAGAAAAGAGAGAAACGAATTCTTAAAAATCCAGACGAAAAACTTGATTACATCAGAACCAGGTAACATTTCAATGTGTTTAATATTTGTAGAAAAAAGGAGGGGTTTTTAAATTTAATTTTAGTATTTAAATTATAATCATTCAGGGTGAAAATCCGGAAATAACCCTAAAGACATCGAGAATTTAGTTATCCTTATTCTTGCTCTTTTCTTCTTTATCTCAATGTTGGGCGAACGAGATAATTGTACATTGAGTGTGGAGTGATATGACCTTTTTTCTTCACTTTAAACCGCTTTTTTTTTTTGCTCCGTCATGAGATAACACGTTGATTTACGTCTTTTGCAACAAAAAACTGATTCTATTTTTTGAAAATAGTTTTTCCTTAATTCTTCCTGCTTTCTGTCATAAATTTATTTTCTGTCCGAAGGGTACCTTTAATTAGTAAAGTTCTATTAGTAGGTCCACGTTAGCATAATCAAATCGGATGCTAGCAAAAATCCATCCCTACTTTCTGAATCGTTATATGCAAGTAAAATAAATGTATTGTATTTTCCTAAACAATACATAGGGTTGAAAAGGGAAAAGAACGTCTTAAAAAGACAGAAGATGAACTTGTAGCAGTAAAACAAATCCTGATCCACAGCACAAAGCTTATAAATATATGTTTAAAACGCATCGAAAACAAGTCTTTACCTGCAAAAAAAGTTGTAACGCGGTTATCTTCAAATCGAGAAAGAACAAACTCAAATGCCATGCTGACGAAACAAATGCAAAAACAGCTATGCAAGGTAATGGATCAAATAGATGGAGAACACGTAAATAAACCTGTAAGTGATGTACATCGTTTTTTCGTTTCGTTTCGTATCGTATCGTTTCGTATCGACCTTGCTTATCACTTATATCTTGACGCATGTGATGATATTTCCCTTTTCTTTAGAATTCACCTTGCACGCCGTCTGCACCAAAAGAAGAATCTTCTCACAATGTTTCTACTCGACAATCTCTACCTAGTTTAAATGAAGAAGAAAGTAACGAGAAATGTCATGTTTTGTCAAGATGCTCTCGTTATCCATGCTCTGAAATTAAACGTGTCACTGTCGATGATCGTTTCGTTAGCTGGAAGGTATCTGCACTTGCGCAACTTTTTTGGCCATTTGAAATAATTTTTATTAGGATACAGCTTAACCTCCTATGGTGGTAATAATAGTTAAAGTAATTTCTTCTCTCGTCTTTTGCTGGAATTAGTATGTCTCTATAATAATAGCCGTCGTCTGTCTGTCTGTCCGCAAGAAAAGTGTCGTGCAACGGGCACACGAAATAGCGTTTAATTTAAAGATGGACGACCCCGTGGATTTTTCCACGGGTAATGACTAGTAACGAATAATAGCCGTATTCTTTGTGTTTAAAATGGCTGCTGCATTTCGGATCCCCCTCAGAGTTGAAAATTTGCTGACGGATGGCCCCATGGATTTTTCCACAGATAAACGACTAGTCTCTTCTTATAATACCCGTATTTCGTTTAAAATGGCTGCTAAATTGCTAATTTATTAAGGATGGACAAAATAGTTTATCTTAACGGGTAAACTTTATAAATATATGTTATAAATATAACTCTAATGATAGGCCTTTTAACGACAACGACATAAAAACCGTTGCCAATAAAAGTCGGAGTTCTGTGTATTAATAGCCTACAAGATGAATGTTTTTATTATATTTTAGGTACCACTTCCTGATTATGAACCACAATGATATGTTGCACCTAACGTTTTGCCCGGTCTACCAGAGGTTGACGGAGAGTTTGAGTATGTGGCCACTTGAATTTGGGCTGTGAAGTTTGAGATGTTTTATCTCTTTTTATTAAAATATATAAAACAAGAACATAGACTCTGGTTTTATACTGTAAAGCTCCCATGTAAAATTCGTAAGGAAAGCGTAAGTAAACTCGAACAAAAAACAAAATTTGTTTTGCTATTTTGCGTCTGTGATACGAAAAATTGTATTGGAAGTTTAAATTGATATATCCAATTTCTAAACATTCACAACAAATCAAATTTTTTAACTGTACTATGTAATAAATGCATTATTCCGGTTTATTTTTTAGCAAAGTTGATCATGCAGTTGGTTTGCCTTTGTAAGAATGTTTTTTCGGTTTATGTACAATATAAATTGAACCTATTTTACTATTCTTAAAAACAAGAACTTGTGCTTAAACTTAATTTCAGTCGCAATCTTAGAATAAACTAATTTTTTTTATTTATACGTATATATATATTTTTTATTGCTGCAAAAAGAGTCAATGTAAATGCTTTATAGATCTTCATAGAACGTTTCAGCACAGAATTGTTTTTTAGAAATCCTGTAGGGAGAACAGGTCTTACTGGGCGTGGCTTGCTTAGAAGCTATGGTCCAAATTACATCACAGAAGCTATATTTACCAGGTAAATGATCCATTAAAAGAATTCCGGCATTGAACGTGATATTTATGTATGTTAAAGAGGATAAAAATTTCATAAAAAGTGTTTTAGAATTTATTAAATATGTTTTTTCGTTGTTAAGATATTCAGCTTCAAATATTTGCCCTTATGACATCATCATTGATGATGTAATGAGATAGTAAGCATAAATTAATATTTGAAATATCTTGCAGACTTACATAATATCAAATAATTTTAAAACTTTTATGTGTGAACTTTTGTAGTTTATAAATGATCTCATCTTTAATTACAAGTAGAAATGTAGCTAATGTCAGCATTTTTCAAAAGTTAAGACATAATAAGTTCTCAGATTTTAAAAATTTAAATCTTAAAATAACTTAAGAGCGAAAGAAAATTTTCTAAAAATTTTTTGGGACTTGATAAACAACTTTTTATTTTCCACAACATATCAAAATATCATTTCCAATGTAGGGATCTCAGTAAGTTTAATTTCTTAAAGTTAGTTTCCACTAGAATTGCTACAATTGATTGTACGCAATCTGCCCAGAAAACTATGTGGACCGAGTAAGGCGAGACGGTTGACCCTAGGTGAATAGAGAAAAGACTTTGAATGTATCAGTGGTATTGAGGACTTAGCAAACTATCAGCAATAAAATTCATCAACTTTGATTAAGTGGGATTTGAGCAAGGTGCTTTACACGAATTATTTAATGATGAATGAACACGAGAGATATTGCATTTTATTTTTCTTTGCTAAGTTTGATTCGATTTTTTTTTAAATGATATTGTTTCTTATAGCTATTCAAATTTATTTATTTAACGCTAATTAAATAAATGGTTTTATTTAGGTTTAAAGATTCAGTTGATCCAGGAAATGACAGACCACAAATGGAGGTTTTAGTCATTGAAAGAGACATTGAAGAATTTTATCTTCCTTCGGTAGAATTTAGTACCTTTTTACAACACTTATTTTACTCTTTCTTTTTCTTTTTACCAATACTGCAATTTTTTAAACCCCGTTTTCTTCACTTACCCACTTATCCATTATTTCATTTTTTCACCTGCCCTTCCCATCTCTTAACTGTAAATCTTTGAACAATCCACCGACCGCTCTGTGGTAGAGCGTTCGTTGCTAGCAGCATCAATAGGAACTGAAAAGGCTATCCCATGTAAACAATTTCAATAAAAATAATTCATCGAAATTGTAATTCTCTTCAAACTGTTTTTTCCCCTGTTTTAAAAGTTGTCCTTTTATGTACTCATATCTTCCCTTCTATTTTTTCTCTTTCTCCCTTACTTTTTCACGGTTTCCTGACAAGCTTTCTGTTTCTATTTTCTGTATGTTTCCTTTGATATTAATCCTTCCTCAGTTACTGATTTTCTCTCTCTCTGTTTTATTACATTCTACGTTTACTTTCTCTCTGTCTCTACTTTGGTTACCCTCTTTATTTCATCAATTCCTCTTTTTTTCCTGATTATCCTTATTTCCTCACCCACAATTAAAAAAGGATCATGAAATGGCCCCTATGGGATTTCGTTTAGAGACAATTATAGTTTGTGTGTTTGAGTTGTCCCTTGTGGTGCGCTAATGTCATTGTGTGTGTTAGTCGTGCGTATCGTAGCTGTGCAGTAATTGTTATGTTTTTGTGTCACTTTTGTGTATAAAAAGAGTTGTATTTCTGTGTAAAACAGTTGCTTAGCGTTGTGAACAGCGAGAACAGTTTACTACGGATTTTGAGGATTTGTACTTTATTTTCCTGAAACTGAATATATTTTACCTTTTTTCTGTTGTTTTTTTCTCCAGGATATGGTGACAAAAGTAACAAACCTATAGATCAACTTCCGCGAATACTACGGGACTTGTTTAACTCAATGTCCTTGAGTTAAACAACTTCCGCGAATACTACGGGACTTGTTTAACTCAAGGACATTGAGGGACCATCAAGTTAACGCCAAAAGAATTTTCAGTACTATGGCAGCTCTGCATGCTGTTATTAGAAATCGCATCGAGGTGCATTTGATGAGCTTAGATTATTTGTTTTTTTATGTCCATTTCTGTATCCAATTTTCCACATTAAGAATATTATTTTAGGTATTTCGTGGTTACTTGGACGACCAGAGGAACACTGACAATACTTGGATAGAAACATCCGTATGTAACTATATGAGTGATGATAGGGGCAATTCGTTGACTGCTTTCTTTATCCCAGTATGTGCTTATTTTTATTCTTAATGTTTTGACAAACAGAATTGTTCCTTGATTGATATAGCTTGTTTATGAATATTTTGTTCTGCTTCTTTCAATGTTACTTCTAAAGTTTTTCTCCTCCCTTGTCTGCACTATTTGTGCTACCTTTTACATTGTGTTATTACAGCTACGTACAAACGTTTCATTTCTAGGACGAAAAAGCTCCAAAGTTACATTTAAAATGGGTAGATATGAACGAGAACACTCCTCTGATGAACGACCGAATTGCGTACTTAGAATTTGTCGAAAAAAAACATGGTGCAGATTTCAGTGAAAACGACGATTATTGTTTTCCGTAAATATGATTAGTGATGGGCATATGTGTCTTAGTGAGTCTTTGTAGCGATTCTATGATCAATTTAGACATTAATGTTTGTTTTTGTTGCATATATAACTTTGTCACATTTAAAGAAAAAACCTGTTTAGGATCGACGTGAAATGGCCAGGTTTTACAAAAGCTACTAGTAGAATTAAAGCATTGAGAATTTTATTTTTTATTTTATTTTTCCCGTTCTGTAAAGTATGTGAATTACATAATATACATGAACTAGCTCTTAAAAAGACTGGACTAGACATTAATATTCAATTCATACTTATATAATTCCGGATATAATATTTTTACAAACTGTTGATTTTGATTATTTCTCACAATGGCCAAACGACATCAATTAGCCAGTAATTTGCATCCATTAGGCTGCAAAGGTTTTTACTTTTGCAGCAGGGTCGGCCGAGTAACTAACATCAAAAACGCCCCGGATGCACTGTCAACAAAGTCGACATGATGAAACAGTCCGCTCACGACCCAGAAAGTTACGAAATATCGTGAAATCCGGGTGTGCTGACGTGAGCAAAAATTATTACTCTTTAAAGTTTTGCATAACCAAATAACCTATGATTTGAAGTCCGAAGTGTGATGTGAGCAATGTCAAATGCGGAGTGCGAGTTATATACATAGAAACTGACTTCTTGATTGCTTGTGGTTACAAGCACTGAAAAACAATAATATATGTCCTGGATTGTAGATATAAAAAAATTGTGTTACGGTTATAATTAAAGCCTAAACTTTATGCAGTATTTAAGTTTTTTCCAATTACTATTGAGCTGTAACGTAACGTTTTTAAAAGTTTGCTTTAGTGTGGTGTTGGTATAGAAAATCAAAATTTTATATATTTTCCAATATTTTAACTATTGCTAGGTTATTTGTGTACGGCGTTTAAATACAACTTCTTTGCAGTTATTATGATAAAGTCGTTATTATGTTACCTTAAGTTGTAACACTTTACCCAACATTTTAGCATCTCTATAATAATAGCCTTCGTCTGTTCGACTGACTCTGCGCAAAATGGTACCACAAGTAGAGGAACACACGGAATGCGGTAAAAATGGACGGGCGACCCTATTGGCTTATCCACGGTCCACCGACTATTCCATATTATAATACTCGTTGTCTGGCTGTGAGCTAATCTAAAAACCGGGTAATTTTGTAATAAAAAAACCCATTAAAATTGGACCCATAATCATATTAATAGCCCCCGTCCATTTACATTTCATTGAGCTAACAAAATGGCAAGGATATACGAAATAGAGATGCGAGAAATGTGTACGACGGGCGGTGGAATCTTTCACGGACTAACGACTGGTCAGCTATAAAAGCAAGTTTTTATAACCAACAATTTAGCACATGTAAACATAGGAAAACATTTTCTCACTAATGGACATGTGAATACTTTTACTCTTAAGCTGAAAGTCCACTTCAATATTTTAAAACGACGATTATAACGGATATCTCATAGTGCTTGGTATTGCGCAATAATTCTAAAGTGATGTCAGTCGCACCACCCGCGTTAAACGTCAAAAGTCAAAAATGATTTTTCGAGAGCGCTGACAGACAATGACATAACTTTTAACATTTCCACTATTCAGGTTGCTTCAAATCCGTGCTTCTTCAGAAAAAAGAAACAATAAATAACCGGAGAAGACACCTTTGACATCGAGTCATATAAAGAGAAGATAAATGTAAAGATAACTGAAATGGCCCAAGTGAGATTTCGGAGAGATTTATTTATTTGTAGTTGACGCCACACGGGACAACACGAGCTTGAGCTCGTGTTGTCCCGTGTGGCGTCATAAATGTTATTTGTAAATGTCTAGGAAACTGTTTTCGTTGTGCGTATTAGTGCTGCATGTCGTGTTGTATGGATTATCTGTTAATCGTTTGTAGCCATTTTTGTATATATTTACTGTAGTCGTGTTGTAAGTGTTCTGTTACTGTGCGAATTTGTGGTAAATAATTTACTACTTTACGTATACGGCCGAAACGTCGTCAAATATATTTAATTGATGAAACTGGTGATGTTTTTCTTTACATTTCATTATATTCACACACCAACATCTACAACATAATTTACTACGTTGTGAAATTACTTTATATTACAAAATAAATGTGAAAACAACCGTTATCGTGAAGTATTCATTTAAAAGCAGAATTCGCGCATCCACATAGTAGTAAACTCTTTTATTGTGGAGGAAACAACAGACAAGAAAGACTGGTTAAAGAAAAAATATCTCAGTAAACAACGACAAGAAAAACGCAAAGTCGAATAAAGATAAAGACGCCGACAACAACGCTGCCAAACAATCGGTAAGAATAAACCAAGATTCGTTGTTAGAGTAATTGTCGTGAAAGAGTGACAACTCAAAACATGTTTATCGTCATGTACTTGGCCTACTAAACAATTTACGATCTGCTGTTGACATCGTGAGAAAACCGTTTCCTGTTGTATTCTTTGCATCGACATCTTAGCAACTTGGTCGTGCAGTAGTAGCAGAGAAAGGCTGATGATTGGCCTAAATATGGAATGTATAGCAAACTTACGTGGAGATTCAAATCAAGGGAGAATTCTGGTTCTATGAGCTGAAGTAAGGCATGAGAACGCATCTATAGTTGGACTTTTACGTGCACGAAACTCTGAGAACTTCATCACTCGTTTGTCCACTAGTGGCTATTCCTATGATGGGGCATCAACGATATCGCTTATAGAGAATGAAATGAATCCATTATTTTGCAGTACTCTAATTCCTGCTAACATAGATGTCACTTCAGATATCACAACCCTAGATGATAAACTATTGATAGAGTTTGTTAAAAATTATCCAATTTAAAAAACAGGCAATAGAGGGTACAAGGACACCACCAAAAAAATAATGCTTGGCACGAGATTGCAATAAGAATGAGGTGGCTGAAGGTATATCAATGTTTCATTTTAAAGCTTTATTTTTATTTTTAAAATTGTTTGACTGACCTACTCACAATTTCTCTTATAATTTTGACACGAAACCGATGGAAATATTTAAAGAGATGGATTTGTAAAATTCTTTAAAAAATAGAACCTGCTTCTAATTCCGTCGCAGGAGCATCCAAGATACCAACATCTCAATTTTTATTATTTTGTTATTTTTGTGAGAACATTAAAACCACAAGCAGCAATAACATTTATACTGGTAGACTTCAATACCTAGGGGTAAAAGAGGACGTTTTTATAACAGGTACACAACCAAATAGAGATACCTGGTAAACTCCGCAAGTTGTTAGGATGATTCAGACATGATATTTTAAAAAGGTTTTTACCCAAATTTGAAAAGTTGTCCGATTGAAAAAAAACAGATTGGCCGAAATGGATATAATAAAAATTTTAACAGAGTACGAATTTAAAAGAGAATGATGTTGTTTAAAGGTTTTTAAATTATCTTTTTTTATAACAACGAAATATAGCTTGAACAGATAAACCGGTTCCTGTTTCCACATTTCTCCATTGTCCGAGAAGAATAACTCCTTCTCTATCCACAAAATCTGCTTGACGATAACCATTATTATTTGTAAAGATGCACATAATAAATTCGTAGTTAGCATTAACGATAGCCGCAAAAACAATACTATGGAATTTTTTATAATTAAAATATAGGGAGCCACCTTTAGGAGGGCATTGAATAGCAACATGTTTACCATCAATGGATCCTAAGCAATTTGAAAAATACTATTTCGTTTTATAATCAGTTGCTATTTTATCCACTCCTCATCAGTCTCAGGGGCCTTTAAATACTTCTCTTTCAAAGTGTCCCGTGTTCTACGGGACACTTTGAAAGAGAAGTATTTAATGTATGCAAAGTATGCATGCGTCTTTGATAATACTCTCAAAAGTATCACTACTTGGTGGTACCGCAAAGACACCCAGTCTTTCTGCTGATTTTATGGCTTATCTTCGAGTGTCTCCTCTCCTAGCATTGTCGACAAACGTTTAAATTTAGTAGGAAACATACAAAACATTATATAAACGTTTTCATGATCAAATAGCATTGTTTCTTTTACCAATGTGTGGTAAGCACTTTTCTGTTTTCTGTCCTGAAAAATTGTGCGTACCCAGAATCTTTGGCGTGTACGTTCCCTTTGCTTTTCTCTATCACTTTGCTGAAAACCTCTTCATAGGATTATCAGCAATATCAGTTATTAACACATGATTCTTCGTCTGTACACCACAGCCGCCATGTTTTAATATATCGCGCTTAATTTAATTTTTAGTGGAGCGCCCTATAGAGTTGCGAGCGCTAAGCGCCCAGCTTGACAGTCTTTGTGATTGTAGAGAGCTTACGCCCTCAGACTTTAAATTTTAGGTAGGTAAACATCCAAGATAGATTAAAAAGAAAATAAATAAAAAGTGGGTTAACCATAAATCGTACTTAATTGTAGCTGGAAAGATGTTGACGATGAGCAGCACTACGGTAAAAAAGTTATTTGCTATTTTTAAGATAGCACTACATGTTTTATTGCGCCAATGGAGGCACACTTTCTCAGTGGCCTTTTTTCCTGTCCCAGCCATTCTGTCAATCAATTCCAAACATCTATATTAATGTATGAAATCGTGTAGAGAGTTTAATTCTCCAAAATGAACAAAAAGCGTATGAAATAAGATAGAATGAAAACAATTTGAATATCCAACAAACTTTAATGGAATTGTTTTATGCTCTGCTAAAAATATATATTTATGGCATTTAAAAAAGGCTTTCTAAAATATTGTACAATCAAGTAAAATAACATATGCACAACATTAAAATTGTCAATAAACAATAAACAAACCTTTGTTATTAATTTTACAGCGAAACATGTGGTGAAGTGGGAAAACAGGGGAATTTATATTAAAATGACCTAACGGTTTTGTCCGCTTAGATTATAAGTTATAGAGCATAAATAAACATACAGGTTTTTGATTGGTTCACACCAGTAAAAGTGGCTATTTTTCCTCATTCCTAGGGTCCTTTTCTCATTTTTGGTACAAGGAAGTAAAAAAGATCCTTAGGTAAAAAGTTTACAGACAGAAGAAACTTCGTCCACCAAGTGCAAACTGAGAGCAATTATTCCAAAAGCTAAACTAAACTGCTAAGCTAAACATCCGCTAAAACCTTTTTAGGTAAAAACTTACCACAAAAAAACCGACAAATGTAAAAGGCTATAGTATACGTTGACAGTCAACCAGGTGTTCAAGGTTCCAATAAAATTTGTTGTAGACAAAATAACCCTTTTTGCACTGGCTCTGAATGGCGTCAACATTTGCAGCAGGTTGCAGAAAGGACAGACGTTTGTTGTTTAGCTACGAGCGTAATTTGAAAATAACGTGAATAAGAACCACCCTGCGCCAGTCGTCGTACCATTGTTGTAAAGTTCAATCGTAATCCGATTTTGCGTTAAGTCGTTCTTAACAGTGTATTTTCACCAGAAAGCGAAGTAGCTCATTCAGTCGCATCGAATTTTCGAAAAAAAAGTTTTATTAACATAAAATAGAAAGGAATACTCAAATGCCGAACTTGTCGCAGCCTTTCGCCGCAAAGCGAAAGCCAGGAGAAGTCATATTGCGGTTACCATGTACCGTAAAACCACACCACGCCGCACAACGTTTTTCTTGGCGTACATTTAGTTCTAATTTAAACTAAATTTATGACTTTTCTACGACAAAAGCTACAAAGAAGTAACTGGCTGGTTTGCCATAGAATGATATAGTAATTAAGCACAAGGAATCAAACAAAATCGTGTTGAAACCGTGTGACCATGCTGCGCTAATGTTGTGGTTTGACAGAGAGAATTTATGCTGTACTATCTCCATGCTCGTATATACCTTAAAATATTCCTCGAAATTTAATTCGTTTTGGTATTAGAGATATGTTTCAAAAGTATACACAGACAGCTACGTACATACAAAACTAAATAACAAAATCTACAAAGTTAGGATATAAAAATCATACATTATCAAAAGCTACATACCTCAAGGCTAGTTTCCACTGTAACAATACATTGTACATAATTAATTGTACACAATTCTATATTGTTGTACAAGATATTGTACAGATATAACAACGACGTACAAAATAATTTTGACTTCACAGCCAACAAGTTTTATTAAATTAAGTCAGTTTAATTACGCATTTAAGCATTATCGAAACGAAAGTGCGAATTTTATTTATACTATATATTTATATCTATCTTGTATTCAGTTATAAAGAATTGTACACCAGTTAGTTCAATAAATTGTACAATATTGCGTACAATATATTGTAGCAGGAGAATCAACCCATTTTTGGAAAGAAACTTTGCCAGACAAATATTTGTGAGTTAAAGAATTTTTGTAAGCTTATGTTAAAATCTTTAGTTAAGAACAATAATATTCTTAAACGAAGAAATAAAATTGGGCTTATTCCATACATATTTGTTGTAGTTTAGCATTCTTATGGCAATACTTCTAGTGCTTTTCTCATCTACAAGGACACAATTTCAATAGGAATAACGTATGTTTATTCTTAAGCAGATTTTCTTCACCTTAAGGAAATTTTGTCGTGGTTTCTTGTCCAACTAAGTTTACTCAACACCCTACTTTTAATAAATTTAGCGAACCCTCCAACCTTATTCGTATCAAACTGTACAAATTCAGGTTTTATAATGAACCTCCGGTAAAAACACATTTTGCAATCTTACAGTAAATGGAAATGTTTTAATACACTTTCAATTTTTTTTGGTGCATAACTGGTTCATACAGCGTATGGTTTTATTGCAAAGTCCAAATCGATGTTGTTTCGTTAATTTTTATGACTTCATAGTTCGGTGGCTGTTTCCAGAACTGGAATCTCTTGTACCAGTTTTCCGTCTAAGTACTAAAAAAAACGAAACTGATTTTTACTGGATTGCATTTAACAACGAATGGCAGTAAGGAAAAAATATAAGAATCTAATTGCTGTATTAGCGAAACGTGGTCGGACTTTATACTGTAGTAATACTTAGGTGCCATCTACGGCCCTAACATTGACTAAGGAGTTAACTCAACATAATGTTACTTACCACTTTAGTTGTTTCTGGTGATGGTGGAGATTTTTCATCATCACTACTGCTATCACTGCCCGAAT